>CAJNIZ010007113.1:6058-42728 GCA_905231905.1 Symbiodinium pilosum
GCGCGAACGGCCTCCGCGTGCCCAAGAACGGCTTCCAACGTGCCCAAAAACCTGACATCTGGCGTCCCAAACGGCCTCCACGGCACCCGAACCGGCACCCCAAACCGCACATAAACAGACCCCTTGTGACCCCTGTTTTCGAGGCCCGAAAGGACACCTCCCCAAAACCCTCCTGCCGCGGGGTCTGGCCCTCGAAACACGGCCAAATTTGACCACTTTTGGGCGTTCCTAACCCCCACACCCCCTTAGTACAGATCAGCAAAGCTGGACCTGGACGAAAGCTAGAGGAAGCTTTCGTAACAAAACCTTCAGAAGTGCATCGCAGAGAGATCATGGGCGCCTTTTGTCCGCAAAGTCATCTGGAAGCTTCTTGTACTTTTTGTCGCCTCGGCAAGGAGAATAAGCACTCCACCTACACGCCACTTGTGGTCGGCGAGTACCAGGTACTGGCTCTTCCGACATGTACAGAGTCGTGCAGTACCTAGATATCTTCATGCTGAACCATTTCTGTGGCTACTCAACAATTTGCACCTGCACCAAAGGGTACCACAAGAAAAACATCTTGGATCACACAAGGAAAGTCCAACCATCTTTCACATGTCTGGCTGAAGGACTACTGCTGGGCCGAGAGATACGAGACTTTACCCTGGGCTGCTTGGTTGTCCTCACCAGCCACGGACGAGATAAATGCCTTAAGGTCGCTGCCATGATACTTTAAAGATCCGCAACAGAGCCAGCAAAGTAAGATTCACGTGTGATTTAGATTTTGAGCCAAGTGAGTCAAGCCGGCATCCTGGCGGGCTAGGCTCGTAGCTCTGCTTCTTGCCAAGGGGCGTGAGCGAGGAGAGCGAGAGCGGCGCGCCCCCGAGCTACTGCGCTTCCTTCTAGGAATGATCTGTCCAATGCTCAATAAGGCACAGCCACGAGCCTCCGGTTGGAGGATGAGCGACCTCTCCGCCTGGGGGGCGTTCGCGAGCGCCTGAGATACAAACGAAAAAACGCAAGTTTCATCACGTTTCATCTGCGGTTTGAACCTTAGAGAGGTGGTGCCTGCTGCGCGAGTCCTGCCGCCGTGGTCGGCGAGAGTCGGATCTGGTCAGATTAGCTGCAGATGTCTAAGCATGTAGGAACAAGCGATACCTTGAAAAGGCATACTTATGCTTCAAATGGTAAGGGAGGATGTCAAATGACAGTTGATGCTCACTCGCAGTCTGAAGATTGCGAGGCATGGCTTTGATTGGCGGCCTCGAGCGCGAGCGAGATGCGCGTCGGCTGGGGACCTGGGCAAGCAAAGAGCAACAATCCTGAATCCAAATGACGCGTCAAAATCTGAAGCGCACCTATGCATTCCCACGCGGCTTTCAAATGACTGCATTGTGAAACTCCATTGCAGCGCATGGCAAGCACTACAAACAAATCCGAAGAACTTGAAAGGCACAACTGGCATGGTCTTTGGGCCGTCAGTAGGTAATGACCACAGCAGCTCATGCTTGCAGGATGCGTCGTGGTCGAATCTGCTGAGGTCGTTTCTCTTCGGCCGCGGCTTTCGCTCCTGCAAGCAAGCAATCTTTCAGCGCACATTTGCTGACCTGATCCTGCCACTTGCATGAAGATCTGCAACCCAATCGATAACACGTACGCTGCGACATTATGGCGCCTCCGTCTGGAGTTGCTTCTGCTGCCCATCTGCCAGGATGCTAGTGTCCACTAAAAGCTATACCAGCCACTTTCCACCACCTGGCCTTGCTTGCTTTCCAGTCATACCGGGATCATACTGGGGTGGGGCTGTATCCTTACTCCTCTATGATTACTACACTATTTCTTCTACATTGCATCGCCCAAAGCCTAGGCTTCTCAACAAGATGCTCACCTGAACAGAATGACTGAGCAGCTCATATTATGTTACGGTCAGCGTGGGAAATGCTCATGTCACATGTCTGTTTAAGAAATTTTCAGCGTTGCGTTAGCTCCCATCAGCTCTGCTACTGAATCTCACTTTCAAGCCGCGAGAGGCTGCGCTTCGCACGACTGCAAGAACAATGGCTGCTGATGTAGCGGTACTTGGAGTTCGCAGATGTCCTGCTGATCAAAGGGTTCAGCGCAGTCCAATGAACAGCAGCAGTCCAGGAGCAAATGAAGCTATGCAGTCGACCTGCATTTTCGATGCTCTGGTGCGAGGCTTGAGGGAGCTTCTTATCCCTCTCCCTACACGAATCAAGTCAGATTGCACCCTGTGGCATCATAGATTGTCAAATACGACGTGTTGCGTCCTAATCACAGCTAGACTATGGGGCCGCTTGAGTAATGGTTGCTTAGGATGTCCATCTGAAGCGGCTCTGCCCGGTGCTCACCTGTCCATGACCTGCTGCAGCAAGACGTAAAGTCAAAAGAATCATAATCTCCAGCTGCAGCAGCTGATCATGTATTCATGCTATTACCGTTACTATTAAGTGTGTTTAGCAACTACACCAATTTACACACCTTCAGGAGCCACAGGCCAGCCACATGAGCGAAAGGCCACAGAGCGGCCTGGATCGACACAAACTGTGAATGATGTACCAGCTCGACCTCGAGGCGTTTAGCAGGTTGCACTGCTGGTTTAGGGATATGCAATGTGGACAAGATCACGGAAACTACTATGCTACATATTGGGGTTACATGGGGGTTATGTATGAGGATAAAATGGGAAAATTGACAATGAAACGGAAACTCATTTATATAGGGTTGTCAAGGGATTATGCACTGATCTGAAGTGCACGTGGCAAGGTTGAGCAACATTACCTTGTGTAAGGTACGCACGGTTACCTTTTTGCGAGCGAGCTCCTGCATGTGATGGACATCAAGAAGGACAATCCCTGCTATTCCTGCAAACAGACTTCAAATTATTTGCCAGGAGCTACCCTCCCAAAAGGAAAGGCATCCTTGCCCCAGAATGTCTTGCAGCACGGCAAGCCCTTTTCAGATTGTGTTATGCCTGCTAGCTGAGTCTTCTTGCTTTAGCAGCTATCTGCAAGCTCTGCTCTGAACATCACATACTCTATCTAATACACTGAGCAGCTCTACTGAGAGATTATCGAAAGCAGCGGAACTTCCCCAATTTGGCTGTGCCATGCTTGCCACCTCTGCACCGGAGTCCAGGCATCGAAGCAGCTGTGTGACCCCCAACTGGTTTGCAACCTGGAGCTCAAGCACCAGGCAGGGATGTCCAACGGCAATCAACCCTTTTTGCTCATTCATGCTGGGCTACGGACGACAACCCGCCGCAGGGACTGAGCCAAGGCGAGGGTTTCGCCACCCTCCTGCAAATCTATTTTTTTCGCTCAAGCTCTGTTGGGAGCAAGCTCAGGTGCTTCGGATTAAGAGACTTCAGAAGCACGCTTCAAGCCTACGGGCATCTGCCTGCCCCACTATAGTGTGTAGTTACAAACATATGATAGGACAATACCCCACCCCTGCCAGAAGAACTCCCGTGTTCCTGAGCAGAAATGCTAGCATAAGCCCCGGAAACCCCAGATCCCCGTAGAAGTGTTCTAGACTGACCCTACACCAAATCAAACATGGCCCAGAATGCCTCCTTCACTGCAGGCTGTATCCTTTCCAGAAGCTGCGCAGCCTTCCAATTTGGAGCCCTCTTGAGATTATATAGCAGCATGCAGGACATACATGGAGATCTGTGTGGGGAGAACTTGGGCATAAGGATCATGTTGGGCCGCATCGCAATGATGCAGGACTCATGCAAGGACGATCCCAAGGCAATGTAGCAAAACTGGGGTCCAACCTATAGAGTGATGCAGCACACACGGAAGCTTTTGTAAAAGTTGACATGTCGTATGGTGTCTGCGATGACGCCAAGCGTCCGAAGGCGTGATTGCTACATGTCCCCTGCAAGCCTCCAAAAAAGCGAATAAAACAGGAAGCCAACCAGACAAACGCATCGTACATAAGACGGAGGCTTGCCTCCAAAAAGGAATTCTGGGCGGCAACCAGCACTGGGCGTCTTTCTGCGGACTCCTTCCAAAAAGAAGATATGTGAAAGCAGCATAACATGGGCGTATGAGATCGCATGTGCATTGCAACGTGATCATCCCACCGAGAACCATTTTGTCAGATAAAACCCATTCGCACAGCCACACCCCTTGGTTGCACTCCTGAGCCAGGACCGCTGACTGCTTGAAATCTTCGAAGGAGGGCCTGGGCTACAAATGAAGTAGGAATCACATGCACTACTCACTGAAATCAATGCTGCTCACGTTAATGGACATGGGTTCCTACTAGAGGATATAGTGTGGACTACTACTCAACTATGAGAGACCCCTATGTCCACTGTCCACCCTTGGTAAGCTTGATATATCTTGATATATGCAGTAGGACTCATATGTATGGTATCCACAGAAGGACGCCCCGGAAGAAACAAAAAACAACTTGTTCAATGTGCATCTAATTGCTTATCATCACGTGTATCCACTCACCAATTTATCGTGGAACCCTATGCGCGCCCCGAAAAAAACACATAACAAAGCCCTGCTTCGTTTAGGACACGGGTACAACACGGGCATCCGTTTTTCACAGACTTCCTTTCCTGAAGTCAGACAAGGCTGCTGCAAATGAGGCAGACGGAATTGCTCCAGGCTTCTGAACCTGCATCCCATCCCAAACAAGTTTGTCCATCAGCTAGGACACGTGAAGTAGCTAATGGCGTGGTTTCTTGCACTGTGGACCCCAGTTGCGAGGGCGAAGCTCGAGCCTCAACACAAAACGTTGGCAAAGGCCAGCTTCCACGGCAGCAGGAGGGTTCTTGCCCAAAAGTCCATGGCCTCAGGCATACGAAGCAATCAGCCCAAGCAGCACCCCGAGGTATTTCAACACGGAATGCCCTCTGGGGCTCATGCAGCAGACGGCCAAAGCTCGAAAAAGCCCACGAACCTTTGTGGCCCAAGGCCCAAGCGTTGACTGGTCAACTGGCTCAGTCATTTGAGATCTTCCGCATCGTGCCGCCTAAGAAGCGACGTATGGCGGGCTAGAGAGCTAGGAAACTTGCAAGCCCTCAGTGAATGAACTTAGGGGGACGTGAGCGCATGGAGATATGCAACTGCAGGAGGCTAAGTGCTCCCTCCAGGCTTCTGGCCAAGGTTTGCGTTGCTTCTAGCAACAGCAAGCTTGTAGGCGGATTTCTGCACAGCATAACGTCTGATTGACCCAACTTCTCTGTTGCCGTTTGTGACACACATTCTGGTCTTTGCAATCTCAGGTTCGGTCACCCAGGCATGCCATTTACTGGCCAAATTGATGAATCGATGCACTAATCTTGGTGTCTTCCTTATAACTCTGTTTCACCGTTTCCTTGTCAAGGCAACATGCAACGCGCAATCTACACAGAGGCCACTCACAAGCATCTCCTGGGCTTCAGCTTCCCAAGCGAGTCCTTGCGGCTACGGCGCATTCCAAGCATTGTAAGTCCAATTAAAATACCACAATACCAGTTGAAGAGATCATCCATCCTGCCTTCGGCCGGGCGTTGGACTTCTTCTTACTACCTGGGGAGTCATCAGGTCAAAGGAGACAGCTCAAAGGTAGCATGACATGATGGATTGTGGAGGTGCAGGAGGTTGCAAGCCCAGGCACCTCCCGCCGTTACTTCCTTTGAGTAATAGATTTCCTCAGCAAACGAGGTCCCACATGCTGGCATCTGGCTTGTGCGGAACAGATTCACGCCAACCAGAAAGGAACAAATAACGCGAATTACATTGCTACAAGTATCATCTGCTGTGGATCAGATCAGAGGCACATGGCATTAACAAAAAAAACTCTCTGCAACGGCTGCACGTTGAGGTTGTAGAGACGTAGCCCAAGCAAGTAGTCCACATACCTGTCACGTACTTAACTCTGGCAAAAGCACCGGCTGGGAGACTTGCATGTAAAGACGCGGATGCTGAGTGGCTGGCCAGTAGATCATGTGAAACTCAGCCTGGCATCACAAAAAAAGCGTTTCAGCTTTGCAGCGTTGCAGTGTGGAACGATCCTCTCACGCTTGTTTAGGCGGGCTGGAGGCAGAGACAGCCAGTCACAGTGACTCTGGGCCTACGAGGACATCCCAAGCAAGAGCGTTTTGTGGAGGCATGTGCAATCACGAAACACAAATTGCCACTACGCTCCATGTGGGAGCACCCCCCAAATTCGGTAAGGAAGTCTTGGACGGGACTGCAATTTTCCGTTGCTCAGCCTCTTCGACATCAGTCTGGAATCCAGGACACTGGATTTAGACTTGCATGAAGGTCCATGAGATGCCCTGGACGTCGCAAGCATCCTTGGGGCATGCTGACATCTATCATTGCTTTTTCAGGAGTGCTGAGGTGCGAGGAAAAAATGTCGGCTTGGGGGCTGCCAGTTCACAGGCAGCCTGTGTGTTGGTCCCAGGCTGCGTGGGACTGGATGCTGCTGGAGGCCTTGAAGCCTTGCAGGCGTCTGGTTGAAATCATGGCAGTGCCGCTCTTCCTTGCGTGCTGCAGCATTCTTGAAGCTTGTGCTACTGCAATTTCATGGGCACTGTTGTCGTAGGTGCACGTCATAAGAAGCAGGCGAATAGGCTACGAAGATATCGACAAGGTCAGAGCGTCTTACATGAGGACAGTTGCATGATTGCTGGACGCAATGAGTGAGGCAAGGGGACGGAAGGACCAATGTGCATCCTTGGCATCGCGGTTTGACTAGGCATTGCTTGGACTCACGGCATGACGTTGAACTCCCGAACTCCATGCCCTGCTGGGAAACAACCAGCATGGCGGAACCCCAGCTTCCTATCACACAATTGTCCCCGAGCCATGTGTCACAAGTCCACGGCAAAAGAAGACAAACTTGTTCTTCCCCAAAATGCTCCGGAGTCATGTCTCCACTTGTCCAGGATGTCCATATGTCCGTGAGAAAGGCAGACAGATTTGCAGAATACTTCAGAAGGAGCACGTCTCACGGCCTCTCAGCCACCAGTTCAAGTATTGTAGTCATACCCTTGTCTTTTTTGTGCCATTCTGGTAATGAATGGTATTGACCTCCCTCTCACCACTGAACTCCTACCTGCCCTTCCCTCGCCTAAAGCAGGCTTAAAGATATGATGTTGTTCTGTTCTGAGTCCCAGCTGGGGACTTTTTATATCAGAGGGGGGACGTCTCATTGGCATCCTTGTCTTTGGGTTCTCGGCTTCGTTTCTTGCATGCGTCTCCGTCTGGATTCGCCTCACTTCTCTTGACATGCTATCGGATTGCGCGGCCAAGCATCCCATATCAAGCTGTACGTTCACGATATGTCTATCTCATGTATAGGTTCAAATCAGACCACCCAGTTGCGGAAACAAAGCTGTCCCAAGCAGCAGGCTCCACCTCATCGTACAAGTCCAGCTGGAAACCCAGCAATAGCTTGGTCACCATTACCTTGCTTTCTTCAACGTGCGATGTTGGACTTAGCCCGCTTGCAGAACAACATCTCTGTGCACCAGTTTCACTACAGTGGGCCACGTTGGAAGCAGGTAGACAAAAGGAGTACCCTGACCGAAGAACATGATCATTCTTGCGACCAACTCTGCTTGCTTCGAACTAAAGCACATCAAATTCGCCCGTGCTTGACCAAGATACTTGCAAGGCGAACTCCTGTCAAGCATTCATGTGACATCATCCAGCCTCGCTACTATCAGACCGCAAACGTAGGGATCGTTGAAGCTCCTGGATCCACGCCCAGGACGGTCGATTGTACCTTCACTGATTGCAAATCGTTACAGCACGCTCTGTGGTCTGTTGTGATGTGCAACTACCACATGTGAACCGATTTAGCTGCGTTGAAATCTTCTGCGTCGTCCTATGATGCTGGGCTCCCTCAAACCTACGGAAAAGATTGTATACGCACCAGGCTAAAGCCGCATAAGACATGTTGATTCTGGCAAGAGACTGGCAGGTGCAAAGCACTATACAGGCAGGAAGTTGTGGGGAACGAGAGAGAGAGAGAGAGATAGTGCTGGGGTTCAAAGTTTCTTCATGGGCCGCTGACACGTGTGGGGCCGGTCTACGACTCCTCCACTTTCCTGTTCTCTGTCGCCTGCTTTGGCGAAAAGAGTTCCAGCGCCGCATCGACGATCTTCATCACCTCTTCGGGGAGCCGCGGATATAGCAAAGCCGCATTGGGAACCACGTCTTGGTATTGGCAACTCCGCCGCTGCTCCGCAGCAACATGCAGCAACTGCATCACGAAGAAGCTCTGGCTTTGGATACATGTCATCTTGGTGGGGCTCGCTTCATCTTGCCTTGCTGGCGGCACTCACCATTAAGCATGATCGAGCAATGTCTTGCTTATACACATTGAACGGCCTTGAACTCGAAGGTCGGCTTCGCGGTTGCACAAACTGACAGAAGTCCGGCACAGCGGGGCCAGCTGAGCGGGGCAAGGAGAAAGTTATGGTCCTAGGGTCCATGGCATTTTTCGAAGGCATCCATCGAGACTTCCCAGGCTGGGATGCCAGTGCAAGCTTGGCCGAAGAATACATCTGCTCAGCTACTCTCTCAAGTCAAACTTCAGTATACGGTGGAGGCTCCTGGACTTTGCCATGGATCTGAAGGTACAACATTCTGCTCGCCTAGCATGCTGACCGTCCGGGACCTTCAATAATGCAAACACCAACTTGCCAAGCCAACCTTCAAGTTCAAGGTGTCGGTCGACATTGCCAAGGCGCCGAACGCGAGGGCGCATGTGGGCAAGCTAGGGTCGACGGACGAAGAAGTTGCCTGGCAACTGCACCTGCAGAAAGAGCTTGCGTCGCTCCGGAGGCGGCGTCGCTCGTTCTGCCAAGTCTACCTACGGGACAAGATGCTCCTGCAGGTGCGGCTGCCAAGAAGGCTTCACCTTCGCCGGCCTTCAGTTTCGAGGTGAGAAAACCTCCGGCCTGCGGATCCTGCGGATCCTGTGGCTTGGTGGCATGAACCCGTGCAGGGCTGCACAGGCAGAGCTGCAGGGCTTCGTCTCCACGTAGCTTGGGCTTAGGGATTTTCCTAACAAACACCCCCTATATGACCCTCCCTAACACTCCTCTGTCAACTTCAAGTCGCTTTCAGCAAGCTTCATGAAGGATCGTTTAGGGGAACCTTGACTGGGGGTAGTATAGAGGAGGTGCAAGAAAATCCACAAACTTAAAGCTCTGCTCCATGGAGACTCCACTGCACGCCGCCTCCACACCAGACGCAGTGGCACGGCGTGTCTGTGACTTTGTGAGCTACGCTGCAGACCAAACTACTTGTGCATTCCAGTGCGATATAGTGCGATTGCAAAATTATCGGCCATGAAGTCCTGATGGCTACAAGTAACATCTTCTAGGTGGGCACACAATGACAATTAAGGAAGCTGTGGCTTTAAAGACTGACCTCGGCATCTGCTTTTCAGAATTCACAACAACTGACGGGCTCACCGAAGGTTCGCAGCGAAGGTCGCCTTCAAAGCTTCATCCAATCGCCAGGCCTGCGGATCAAGTGCAGACTACTCCAATCACAGGGCTTGGAGGACTTCCGCCCGGGTCCATGCAGTCTTCTCCGATGCAGGATTGATGAGCTGTCATGTAAAGTGGCTAGCAGGCATAGCAGGCATCAAGATTGAAGTGATTGAAGTGAATCCTGAACTGATTGAGCGCCTCGTGCTGTAGCTCGTTGAAGTCAGGAAACACCTGGAAAAGGGTTGGACTGCACTACTGTATGAGCATTTCAACTGCTTTGGTTTCAGAGCATGGACCGCGCTGGAGGCTCGCTGAGCACTCCACGTGGGCACTCCTTCTGAAGCGTCGCGCTTCATTTAGGTGTGCCAGCTTCAAGAGATGCAGGAACATCGACCTGCCAACAAAGCCCAAGACACATTGGCTCCAAAGCTCTAGTTTGTCTCAGCCATGCAGCACAGGCCAACGTGCTCAGCTTGAAAGACCCCAATCGGCAGGCGCACTCACAACGGGCGATGAAAGGCTCTGCTAAGCGCTTGCAGTGCTGCATCGCCTGACATGGTAGAAAGGGCTTGGCTTGGAGTCTTTCAATGTCTTTCATCCGCAGGTCGCTAGGCCATTTTTCTAGTTCGTTAGCTTACGAGGCCCACCGCCGCAATGTGGCGGCCCTCTTTTTGAACGAGATCACCGTCAACTGCAGCGGCAATGCGGGGAGAACCTGCCGCCTCTATGACTCTACGACCTTCTTTACGCGAACAAATGCGGGGCTTCCGGCGCCTATGGCAGAACATGTGAACTCACTTCTGCTTCAGGTATCTTGCGAACCTTGGGCTTATGCTCACAATGGCTCACATCCTTTCATAATATCAAGTCTCGCACCTCTGAGGGAAACAAATGGGTCTCCAAGGAGTCCAAGAGTAACCTGCAGGCAAATGTTGCAAAACAAAGTCCAGGTCAGTGGACAAAACACGTGTGGCTAAGCCTAAGCAAGCACTCACATTCACAGTCTCGCAAGACGCATGCCAGGAAGCCAGGGATGGCCAGAGGCAAAAGCAGAACACGAGCACGACTTGAACTTCATTCGACAGGTCAATCGGTGGGACATCCCGCTACGGGACTACAGAACAGCTTGATCAAAAGGTTGCTGAATGCGCACACAGCATATGGTCTGATATCTAGACAACTAGAAGCACGGATTAGCAATCCAGCAGCAAAAGGCAAAGGCTGAGTTTGGGTGCTGTCTCTGTGTTGATTTTTAAGTATGAATCAGGTTGCGGAGCGGCAAGTGGACACTTACACCAAATTTTCCTGGAACACTCCTTGGAGTATCAGGGGAGGCCTATGCCTGCTGTAGCTTCACTGACAGAGAAAGACTGTTTGAGAAGACTTAATACTCTTTATCGACCACCTCAGGTCGGAAAGCATCAGCCTCCTCACAAGGCCATCCTTTGCCACAGTCAGCTGGGCAATGGAGCGGACGAGCACGTTCGGCGACTCCTGGCTCGTTTGAAATCGACAAACTCTGAAGTGTCGCGGCAGACAGAGGCACTTCAGATCACATTGGTGTGCCTTGTGCACGACCATGCCCTGTACCAGCTGGTGCAAAGACCTGCCCGAATGGCAGTCAAGGCGATTCTGGCTGAACATGACAACACGTTTTTGCAATGGCCTGTCTAGTAGCGAGGTGCACATCAGCAGCTCTTGCACCTTAGCAGCGAGGGCAGGATGAATCCAAATGTTGCGAGCTTTCTGTCAGGCCCCGCGAAGTTCAGCCACGCGGCTTGAAACATGGACTTGCTTGCTGAACATGATTTTGGCATCAACAGAGAGCAACGAATGTAAGGATCCTGCATGGCGATTCCACATCTTGAAGATAACTTTGGGATCCTGCGCTGCTTCATTTTGTTTGGAAGTCAGCAATAATTACAAGCATGGCGGGCGGATCCTTTGTTGCCACGTATTTGCTGAGAGCCTCTTTTTTGTAGTGTGCGCTGAGGTGGGCTAACCCTCCGTGCCGTAGCCACTATCCTGTGGTTGCAAGTAACCAAAAACCTGAACCTGACATGCTTCTTCGGGGTTTGCCTCGCGGCTTTCCCTTTCTTGTTGCCATTTCTTGTTGTGGTCTCTTGCCGGAGGTCGTGTCGTGTAGCGTACACCGGTATACAAGATCAATGGCTTCCGTTGAATCCCGCTTGTGAGTCACAAAGTTGTGACTCTACCATTGCTGGCTCCTTTATCGACTCCACGGTACGAGGAGGGCCAGGGACCAGCAGCTTCCTGTCCAAAGTTCATCAGCAGATCTCAGAAAGACCGCATGCACACAAAGCACTCATGCAAGGGTTCTTTCTCTCCCATGCTAGCTGCACAGTCTTGCGGGGTGAATCTCAACACCTAGCACTAATCGGCCATCATGCAAACCCAGTTGTCAAAGAACACATCATTCTTGAAGCCTTCGTCTTGCGCCGTGCCTGTTTGTAGATGCATCAAATCGCCGAAGAACCTCCTCGTTCGGGGGCTCTGCAGTGGCCTCCAGCCTAGTGCCATGTCAGAGGATCTCTCCCAAGGGGTGAATACAATGGTAACATCAGCTCATATCAACTCACAAATCCTCACCTTCTGCGCTGCCTTTCGCAACAATTTGTGGCCAGCGAGGTTCTATCGCTGCTGCAACAGAGCTGGCAAATAGCAAAACTTCAGGACGATAGACACAACTTCTCCACCAATGCATGATGCCCGACAAATCCTGCCTCTCTAGAAGCTGCAAGCACTTGGTCAAGTGCGCCTGCTGCGACAAGCAGGCGACAAGCTATCATGGTACGACACGTGGAACGTGCACAAAGCTGGCGTCAACCCTGACAAGCAGCTTCACACACGAACAACGATGACGACAACGACAACAAAACCCACGACCACAATCATGACGGCGGCGAGAGCGGCAGCCGCAGCGACAACGGACGACGGACGACGACGAGGACGGCCGCCAATGCTTGAAAGCTCATCATTACGGCGCCTCTTCGTATTGCATTCAGCTCATGTGCCTACACGCAGCCTGATGCACTACAACTATGGCGTTGATCATGAGGCGTGGCTTGGGCCGCGAACCGTCACGGCTTTGCTTTGGCTTGGGCCTTCTGTTAGGCCAACCTGAGCAATCACACGGGAAAATACCCTCAACTGCATGCTTCTTGAGCGTTTCGTCAATGGGAACGCCTCAACCAACATCTTGTGCAATTGGCTCTGTGATGTTGTCGTGCAACATGGGGCCAATCACCTCTAAAAGCCCGTTTCGGAGACATCTGATGTTTTTGCACGGGAAACGGGAAATTTCAAGGAAGCCTCCCCTCGCAACACTGCGTGCTGAGTTCAACGCAAGAGCAAGCATGTACTTTTCGACGAACTCCATGCGGCAAGCCTTTGACGGTTCTCGGACTTGTACGGATTGTAGCCCGAAGAAGCGAAACATGCGCACAAGTCAGGTGTGGTTTCTGTTTTTCGTAAGAGAACGCAGGCTGGGATTTGGGCCACGAGATCATCTTTTTCAGCGCGCAACCTTGCCAACACAACATGAAGCCAGGGCCACTAAGATCTTCAGCTGTCTAACCGTGCAATGGCTTGAAGTAGATTACACTGTTGCTCGCCTGAGTTGCGCTAACCACACGCACACAACACGTAGACAGCTTTGAAGCCTTTGGCAGTCGCTTCGCGCGCGGGTAGAGACCTTGCAGACAAATTGGAAGTAATTGCAAGGCTAATGTAGAAGGCGTTCTATGAGGTTGTTAAGAGTTGCAGTGATGTGGCTCCGAGCTTCACCAAATGCAGCAGAAGTTGAAAGTGTAAACAACATGTAAGTCTGATAGGGCTTTGTCATCGGCTAATGTGCACGGCGCCTTCTGAGGGTCGCTGCTGAAGACGCAGGCCTCCCCGCAATCAACCACTCACACGTGTGTGGTTCGGGGCTGCTTGTAGTCCATCGCTTCTTGACGATTCTACTGTATTGTGAGGTCACCTGCTGATTGGACAGATTGAACACTAGGATCCATCTTCACGTGCTGCAATTTTCCCAGTACATGGTCATGGAACTTTCACAGATTGCGGAGGAAGGCCGCTTTACCGGGCTGTACTTGGCCTGAAACGTAATTCAGCGTGGATGGGTCAATGACGACGTACAGGTCGCGTCAAATTGCGTTGCTGCAAAGGTTACGGCAGCTAGTACTTCTGCATACAGCCTGTCGCATCTACAGGCAACAGCAGTCAGCCTGCTCTGGACTAGTGTAAGCACACGACTTATGATATAAGTCACCATGATGAGGCAATGAGTGAACTGATGATGAAGCAGCAGTCACACAGCTGGGGTTGAAACAACATCGTTATTAGCAACAAGACCAGCAATGTCGCCTACTGCCATACTGCCCTCCTCCATTCAAGCCTGTTTAAACCCCTTTAGCAGCCTGAAGGTCAACTCCAAACATTGTCGGGACGAAGTCCTCGCAGGTGTTGCGGATAGCATGTTTTGCGGCACATTCTGCCAAATCTGCGCCAGCACCACTTGCTAGTTACGCAGCATGCAGTCATGGCCTCGTCATCGAAGACCCCAGCGGAAGTCACCGCATCGTACGCATGTTGGCATGCTATAAGAAATGCCTCAGGTCAGGCTCAATTGCAGAATTGCAAATGCACTTGCTCAGCAGCCCACCTTCTAAGTCTAAGCACCTGACATCAACAAACGATGCAAGCTCAGGCAATGGAGCTAGGAGCCGCTTTGGGTCCTGATGAGTCACAGATTACTGCACACAGGCAAAGCAGAATACCGATCCAGTCTGTTGCGCCACGGGCTAAGAGGTTCACACATGCCCTTCACTATGCAGCATGTTACCTCGAATTGCAGCTAGAAAGCTTGCTGGGGCATATGATCCACTCCACATGCAAGATCGATGCGAGGAATATCAAAGCAATGCTAGCATGGAGAGAGGCACGCAAGAGGGGCTGACGGGACTAAAATCAGTGTTCTATTTGTTCAGCTAGTGACTGGCTCTTCTGCGGCACTACGAAGAGCACTCTACATCAAGAGTACAACGCAAGCCGTCCTGCAAGTACAGGCATGAGAAGCACGTCTGAATGATTGTGTGCCCATCCAGCCAGAGCAAGTAGTACCTCCACGATGCATTCATACAACCACACACTTCTCCTCCAGGATACAGCTGAGCAGGGGGTTTTTGTCCAAAGGGCTAAGGGCACAGCTAGCAAAGGAAGGATAGCTGACGAGAGTGCAGACAAGCGTGTCCTTGGATGGCTTTGGCTGACTGGCCATCTCCAAGACTTTTGTCAAAAAGTATATCTCCCAAACGTTAGCGGCTTGAAAGCACACATTTCAGTACAGCATACGGTGTCTGGCAGCAAGAAGCGCACATGAGCAAGTGGTCCATGACACCTGCGAGCACCTGAATGCAAAGCAGGCCTTAGGATCACATGACTGCAACTATAGTAATGCGGATGCATGCATGCCCTTCAGCTTCAGAGAAGGGTGCTGCCTTGTCCTCCACTGCCGTCCCAATGAGACCGGAGGTTTGAGCCTTCTCGAGCGTCATGTCCTCGCCAGGGCACTTCATTGAAGTGCAAGCTCGCATCTGCGTCTTAGATATGGCCCTGGCTGCACCATGCATAAAAGTCTTGACTCATGCCCAGCAGGCTGTAGAAATCGCGGCTCAGCAGGCCCTCCTCGTTGCTGCGAAACCCAGTGTCCATCTTTGGATCCATGATTTCCTGGCGAGTGCCTACACTTTTACATGTAATCTTGTCTTGTCACTCTGCAGCACCTTCATGAAGTCTGACATGTAGCAAACACCCACACTCTCTGCCAGCAAAGATGCGGTGTCTGCAACATGTACGCCACACAAAGCTAGGTGTTAAGTACTTGCTACAGTACAGCCAGTGATCCAAATTGGAGTCTCTGCAGAAGCAGGACAGCATGACAATGGCAGACATTGCGTCGTACAGGCGGAAGGTCGAGCTCTCCTGAGTACACTGCCGATGGCATGCGCAGCAAACATGTGGTCCAGCAATCTCGAAGGGCTGGCTGAAAAAGCCCGACACTCAATCTTCAATTCCACTCCAACTTCAGATGGATAAGAAAATCTCCTTCGAGCACCTATTACACTCTGACACCGCTATGCAGGTAGAGCAGCCTCAAGTTGTGTGGGTCTTGGGCAGTGCCAGATCCTCACTATGCCATTCTATCTGACCCGACCAGGTTTTCTGTGCAGAAGACCCATCAAGTAGCACTAAACCGCACAGTCCAAGTGACCACCATCTCGCCCACACTCATGCCGCTGACCTCCGTGCAAAATCAGGCATCACATCCGAAATGTGCCCCCTGCCCCAGCTGAAGCAGCCAAAAAAACCTTCAACACCTCCAAGAAAAAAAATCAAGGGCCCCACGGCGAGGTCACACAGTCCAGTGATGTCAACCCATTCCTCCGGGCAACAGGGGCGCTTGTGCATCTTGCATCCCCCCCGTCAGTTGTGCAAGACACAGAGATTGCTCCATCTGCCTCATTCTTCCCTGGAAGGCAATCTCCCACTGGCATAGCCTTGGACGAACGCATCCGAACGGAACTCTAGACACACTGACCAGAAACCGCAATAAACACCCGTCTTCAAATTGAACAGGCCACACCACAGTAAATAGATGCTTATCACAAACATGACGAGTACAGGTCCCAAATATGTAACATGTAGGGTGCTTAGCAGTGGCAAGCCTCCCGGCCTCCGGAGCAGGCCAGTAGAGTCCGTTACTTGCATTTGCCGCGCTCTCCTCAACGGCTCCGTCATCGTCCTCCAGCAAAAGAGCATCTCTATCCCACGGAGCACCTATCCTTTTCGGGCGATGATCTGTGCCATGTGTCATCTCAACAATTTGACGAAATCGCTTTGCGGACGTTGTTCCTAGCAAGCTGGATCAGCACGTGGAAATGGCGGGAATGCCGTCTACAGTGCCAGCTGATAAGTTGCTCTGAGCTGGAAAGATCCTTTAGATGACTAGACTACCTCGCCTACGCTCAGCCGATACGACCCACATAACTCGACTTAATGTATGACTTAACATGACGGCCAAAGTGGCTGAAGATCTGATGTTGGATACACTCCCTTTCACCGCTTCGCCATACTGCTTGCGAGTCCTGAGGCTTGTTCTTCTTCTTTTTCTTCTTTCGGGGCTTCCTGCTGAGACCGGAAAACCAGGATGCAGAAAATGTTGACACCAGCTTGGTAAGTGCTACCACCCGGAAGCAAAAGCTCTTGTGCTGCATGCAAAGGCCGCTGGATCATGTGACGAAAACGTCATTTGCTAAGCGAATCTAATTACCAAGCATTGGAATTCAATATTCCGAAACCACTGGGATCACGGACTTCTTCTGCTTTGCATCACCTGATCTTTTCAAAGGCAGATGGCTATGCATGCATGATTGCGACTGGCCTGACAGTCTCGCTTTCCGGCTGCACTGTCTCACCGTTTATCAATCTCAGTGCTGTACCAGTGCCATCGTCATGCAGTAAGTTGTCCTGAGAAGCGCTATGTCACCGTGGACTTGAACACACGTTTGTTGCAATGCCGGCCGCCTATGTGCGCATGGTCAGCATGGCATACTGTGAGCAATTACTGCTGCTTACACAGTTGACTGAAGATGTTCTGAAGTACTGGATTCCAGTATTGCAAAGCTGTAGGCAACAGTCTCGCTCTGCAGCACGATGCTTCCAGCCTCGTCCTCGTCCTCGTCCTCATCCTTGGGCATGGCATCTTTTGACCTTCAGGCATGCGAAAGAACCAACCTGTGGAGGCTTCCTGGAGCCCGGAGCTCTGCCCCACTTGCATCTACGCCCTCTCCACTTAGCTTCGTGCTGCTTCGCGGTCTGGGTCTCGCTCATCAAGCACGTGCCACTTGCCAGAGAGAAGTTTCACATGTAACCTATATATGGGCTGCTTTGTATTGTTTGGTCCGGGTCTCTGTGTATGTTGCCTATGTCTGTACTGGGCAGGCTGTGGTGGGAAGCATAATAACTTCATCTGCAAGATGCCATCAAGCATCCACTGAGGAACCTCTTGTTGCAGTTGAGACAGCTAGCACGGTAACAAGGCCGGCTGCTCTGGAATGCGTCTCTGCACGCGTCTGCGCAAGCATCCAACAAAATATTTCCGAAGTGTGCACACATGACTTTACAGCAGCGTCTTTTTTTTGCCATCGTGGCATCCGGTTTGTTGCTCCTGTGCTTCAATCTAGGACTGACTCTTCTTGGCATACAGGTGCTTGCCAATGGCCAGGAATTATTTCCAAGCTGCAGAAACGACGAATGTTCAACGCGTTTGCGTGAATCACTTCGGGAGACAAACTAGGAGCAGTTGCAGAACAAGCTGCCCCTCTTTTGCCTGTGCACGCTTACAACTTACAACTCTAGGATACCCTCAGCTGAAGGGGGTACTGCCCCAGCGCAGGCCCCAAAGGTGTCTGGAATACTCGATCCCCAGATTTTTCCTCACATATGCGTTTGCAATCTAGACTTCAGAGTTTACAAATGAGACCCCGTGCTGTGCCCATTAACCTGGCATGCTTACACCACCTTCAATACTTGACATCCAAGCGCAAAAATCAACATGACGTTAAAATCCGCAGACAACGGGGAGGAGGGGCGGCCTTTGTGCATTGAAATCAGGCCCGGCAATGCCTACTCAGATGTTGTGTGGCGAGTACATGTCTGAAGATGATTCTAAAGAGAAGATGATGGTGAGTCTAGCTTGTACGGAATGGGGTGTGGATTGACCCTTCACTTGCATGTCAGACCCTAGGACTGCCTGCAGTGAGGCGCGAAGTCAGAAGTCCCGGCTGAGGGGATACTGTATGCCTATCTTCCTGGTAGATTCTGCGAACAATAGGAATTAGAGTTTGAGGGCTTGCCAATGCAGCAAGACAGCGACAAGACGCCATCGTCACCCCAAGTAGCCGCTTGACTGGGATGGCGGGCCCAAAGGACCTTTCTCACACCTCAGTCGCTACGAGCTGTTCGACTGCCATTGATGTCTGACACAGTTGGCAAATTTTGGCCATCTGCAACAAGATCAAGAAGAAAAGGCGTGCATCATCAAGCTGAATAGAATGCCATGACGCCACGGCTTCGTACGTCTCAGGCAGCATGATCTCTGGGCTGACGTAAGCAGGCGGGAACGACCGGGTGCCAAGCTTTGACAGGTCCAAGGTGATCTGCTCTGGCAGAGGGACAGTTTCAACCTTGGACTAAATTGCAGAAAGCGATACCTACTTCGCTTCAAAGTACCATCTTAATCTCACGTGCCATTCAGCCTGCTTCCTCTTTTGCACCTGTCTGCTCCCCTTCCCGAGGGCGCCTGTTTTGAGAAATCCGTTGGTGGAGGAGGTTCGTCGAGGCCTCGGCAGCTTTCTCTACAAATCTGACATGATAATCTGGAGGTTGACAGGCCTGCAGCTGTTTTAGAACAATTCTGTGCGGGTGGTCTGCACTTGGTGTAAATGTACCCTTGATTTGATGCATGCGGCGCTTTCAAACAGATTGAAGACATTCAGTACTTTGCGAAGCATGAAGGCTTTGTCCATCTGAACATGACTATCGCTAACCATCACGCCTGCATGTGCACTATTCTCTTGTCAGCAAGATTGCTGGATGCCTTCGAAGCTGGCCGCTGCAGCAACATCAAGGCCAGTCCTAACTTCGTGGATCACTAGCACCTGGCAAGCAGCTCAGATGTGCATCGAGCATCAGCCCACGATATGTCTCATACCTCAAACATGTACTGTATCCACGATGATTGTGAGCTCGGGCAGCGGCCGGCCAGGTCCAACAAGTCGTTGCCTCCAAGATGAGCAAACCGCAAATTAGATCAACCAGCTCAACCAGCTCAATGGGGATGGCACAGGCAAGCGACAGGAAAACTACATGTACGGAGCTCAGTGGAGCTCAATATCCTCCAGTGCCTCCACCCTTCCCCGCAGGAGCGGATGCTGCGAGGTCCTCAAAAATTTGCAGGTTCGTGTTGCTGGGTATCCCAAATGCCACCGACTTCCAATCTGAGAGCCGGTCCAGATCTAGAAGGTCTGAAGCACCTGCAGAACCTCCTCGGCTAGAGGCCTGCGTCTTAGCAAGGCTTTGGCACCTTGCTTGCATGTTGCCTAGATTCCTAGATGTAAAATGATGCAAGCAGGGGAGGCCTTGGCCTCCTCAGAGTTGTTGAAATCTAGCAGATCCTCAGACGGCAAATACAACCTATTTGGATTTGCTCAGATCAAGCAGCTGCCACAAGTCAATCATTCCTTACCAAAATTGCTTGGGGGGCATAGGGTGCCAAGTTTAGGAAGGTGGGCACAGGAGGTGCACAACATGATTGCAGCCTACTTCTCAAGATGATCATGATCCTGCGCATGCTGACCTTCCCAATTTGCCCGGTCCAAAAGGCTGCGGAGTTGCCCAATTCAGGGGAAACGGTCCGTGAACAGTTCTGTCTTTTGTGTGCTCATTCTTCGCTTTGCTTTGAAGCTGGTGTTGACCCTGGATGATGTTTCTGGTACCTGTTCTTACTAAAGCTGTCCAAGGCACCGAGCCCCTCTCAGCATGTCAAGAACTGTTTGCACTTTCACCAGGTGCTGAGAATGCCGCCATAGCTTGTGGTGCTGGCTTTGGTGGCCTGCAGCGCGTGTGCCATGACATCACTCAACACCAGACTAGCATGCATGGTCAACATGCCGGCTGCACTCTTTCTTTGGCGTCGACGGTTTGGGCTCTTCGGTCCTTTCATTCCTCACCGAGTGTGATTCTTGGACTGGAAAGCTTGTGCGTATTATTCTTGGCTATTGCCTGGGATCAGAAAGGGCATCAATGACAAAATCCTCTGGCAGCAACCCAACGGAGCTGGGTTGCATTGTGCCTCCAAATCCCCCCTACAAGCTTCAAGCTTGGAGTAGTCCTGTTTGCCCAAGACATGATTAGCCACAGGAAGTGCGAACAGGATAATCTAGTAGCAACATGTACACACATCTTCTTGCATAAGCCACACACTGCACTATTCTTTCAACTCTCTACAGGTATTGGGTGTCCTGTGGCCCTCCTCCTTGGCCTTTCGCTCCTCCTGCATGTGCCGGTCAGCTGTACATCTGTAAGTCAGACTTGGAATCATCTCACAGACAAATGGAGGGGGAGTGTAGTAGTGCAGGCAGCTTTGCTTAAATCGCGGAAGTAGCGGTCAGTACCAATTGCATGGACCAACTCCTCCTCTTTTTGCCGCTTGGCCTGAGTCTGCCACACAGACTGATCCCGTCTATCACAGAGACGACATCGGAACCTACGAGCACTTGCATTTTGATCTGGCCAAGCACTCGGGGAAATTCAGTCGTGCATCCTGATAAGTGCGCCGTTGGCTAGTCTATGAGAGAAGCGAACCCTCCTAAGGGGCATGGGAATCCACCGAATGAGAAAGTTGCAGCACCTCAACAATCACTTTCAGCCCTTTGAATGCTGGGTGCCAAGCCTGTTGCGCCTTTCGTCTTTCCTTGAGCCTTGGCCGACATGGCCATATGGAGGCTCGAGCAGATAGGAGTTCGGTCTCTGAGAATAAAGTTGGCAGTCTCCAATGCGGCTTGTGAGGACAAGATTTTAAGCCTGTGCCATGATTTGGGTCCCCGACCTCTGGACTCGTCGAACAGTAGTTGGCATTCGAACTTGCTCTTCCGGCTCTTCCTGGACAAGGATCCGACTTTGGCTGCGGCCCCGAATGTTTTGCAGGATGCAAGGCTGACAGGTCTGTTTAGTGAACACTCCCTCTGCTCTTAATTTTCTAGCTCGCAACTCTGATTCAGAAGTCATCTTTTTGAGCGCAGCCTCAGGGATCACAGGCTGATGACACAGCCCAAAAGGTCAGTCTTGGTTGGATCTCATTGGCTGAGCTGCCTTTTGCAAGGCAACGCCTCCGGCCTGGGCCGCTGCAATTTTGTGGTTGGCATTGGAAGGGCAGCAAAGGGACCAACCGTCGGGAGCTTCTTCCTTGCCCTCAGGGACCTTTGCATCCAACTGGCGCAGCTCCTTCACCTCCTCAGCCTCGTCTAAGATATGAATTTGACCGACCCGCACAGGCAGGAAGATATTTCCAGAAATTCGGAGCCACTGGCCATCAGCATCAAGCTGACCAAACACAACCGTCCCGTTTTCTGCATACCGGGAGTAGCGCTCCTCCAAATCTTTGGACCGCCTGTACTGAACTCCAGGATATGGCTTCGGCACGCTGACCTTGAACTCCGAGACAAGCAGGTTGACATGCAAATTGGCAATCTTTTGCGAGAGACTAGCGGGAAGCTCTTTCAGTTTCAGCTGACTTTGCAGCGCATGCCAGGAATCCTCATCCGCGAAAAAAGCCTCCAGATTCCTGGTGACCTCATCATCCATCTCCACCACGGATGTCTCCTGCACATGCCGACAAGGGCACGACAACAAGGATAGCGACAACAAAGACAGCGCGGCTGTAAGTAGAAATAACTGAGAAAGAGGCAGAGGAGGAGCAGGAACAAAACAAGCGGTAGTAGAGGCATTGGCAGCAGCAGCACAAGCAGCGCCAGCGGGGGGGGTGGTGGCGGCAGCAGCAGTAGCGAGGATGATGCTACTGCCATCTAATCACTGCGCATGGACTCTACTACATGAAGTCATGCTAATGGTTGTCTTTGTTGTTGTTCTTCTTCTTGTTCTTGTTGTTGCTGCTGTTGCTGCTGTCGTCGTCGTCCAAGCACCCATCGACTCTTGCACTGCAAAGGCTCTTCAAAGCCAGTGTCCTGCACAGTTGGCATTTCGGAGTGAGCTGCGGGTGCCTGCACGTTGCGGCGGCGCGGCCGAGAGCCCCCGGATGCTCTTGAATCACCTGGGAGACAAAGAGTGCAAGCGCAGAATCTGTATGATGAAACTTCTTGGGCATTGGGCATTCATACCTGCCCCCTGAGGACATTTATGTTCAATCCGCCATAGCTGGTCTGACATCACTTTGCCAGTGTCCAGTTGAACGATTTGATTTGATCTACATGTCTCTGCAAAGCTTGGCCAAAGAGTCCATCTCAGAAAAACTAGCCTACAGACCCCAGCCTGTGGATTCCATGGTCACCTTCTTGTCCTTCTTCTTTTTCTGAGACATTTCGTCCAAGAAAAGGTTCTTGTCGCTGAGCTCGTGACTCTGCTTGAGAACCTCACTGGCAGCAGCAGCGGCAGCGGCCGCACGGGGCAGCGCGGGAAATTCTTCGGGTGGTTGTACTGCAGTTTGTCTGCTAGGTGAATTCTGCGGCGGAGATTCTGGGACAACCTCCGGACTCCGTTTAGCTGTTCTGATGTCCTGTCTGCCGTCATCATTCGCTGCGCTCTCCGTACCAGGAAATGTGTCCTGTTGACCATCAGCCACTGCCTCTGGATCCTTGGACAGATGCTCTTTGCCTTTCGTTGCACCAGTCTCCGGCCCTTGACCAGGCATAGACGTCTGAAACGCAGAGGCATCAACTTCGTCTGGCAGTGGTGGGAGAGCTGCTGCTGGCCACTTCAATCTTTCTCTGGGGAGCCAGCCACTGAATTCAGCGAATCTGTAATTGGAGAGAAAGACATCCCCAAATTCAGGCTCCATGATCTAAGAACAAGGACTGCCACCGCCATCGGCCATAGCTGAATTCTGCAATAAGGAATTACCGGTACCAAGAGTAGTTTACCGCCGGATAATGAAGCAAATAAGCACCTGTTAATCTACTGCTCATTGTTCTCTCACAGAATCTGGTGACACTGCACTTGAGCCGAGTGAGTCCGAACCATAAAATGCTGCTTCAGAACTGTTGTAAGCTGAGAGTCTTGACATTCTATCTCGTCCTGGGTTTGGGCATCCCTACTTCAAAATTGTTTTGCGAAACAGCCTCGTGGTGCTCTCCACCTCCGATGAGAAAGTCTAGCGCGGCCTTCACAAGCAGTGAGGAGTCTGCACATATGCTGGCTTGCGGGCTGCAGGAGATCATCATGTTGTTGATAGCAAAACTCTTCAAGGCGAGCTCGTTAAACCGAAAACGGCACGGAGCCTGGGTGTCATTCTTGAACTTCCTCAAGGCCTGTCTCGCAGGCCCTGCAGCGCACGTGCAAGATCCAAATGCGAAGACCATGCAAGAAAGGAGGACTGAGCTGATCTAAAAGCGACTTGACTGGTCGCAGCAGCCGCCGCAGCTGGTTGACAATGTTGACGCCACCCCTTGAGTAAAGTGTAAGGCAGAGCACAATTGTGGATTGATGCCTTCTTCGAATCCTTGCGAGAGGAGCGATGACAAGCTCAATGGATCGACAGGAACCGAAGGCCCGTCCTTGGCAAAGCATGCCTTGCCTTTGTTTGGAATTGAAGCTTGATGACTGAGTACTAGCTCTACTTTTCCTGGCGTAGCAGGAGCTCATACTATCATTTGCTACCCTACACCTACACAATTGCTTCTGGTTCCTCCAAAGCAGCGCGCAACGCAACAGATGCTGTGGACTCGGCATCTGCACAGGAGTCCAAGCCCTCGCCGGGTTTGTTCTTGTTATCCTGTCCATGCCGGCAAGCTTATCTTCAGGAAGCTTGCTCCATCAGCAAGGAGCATGTGCCGGAGTTGAGAACATTTTCGCTGCGTGCAACACAAGCGTGCAAGCATGAACCCTACCAGTTTCAGCATTCCTCGCGACATTGAGCCGCTAGAGATTCCGAGGCAATTTGAGGACCTAACTGGTTCATAACTTAGATTTGCAACTTAGATCTCAAAGGGATCCTTGGCGAGCTTCTCAATCAAACGCGCGGAGAAATCTGTCACGACATCTTCCTGCAGCACAAATGTTGAGTCGAAGGCTTGTCCATGCGAATGCCTTGGCTGCAAGTCTTCTGTTAATGTGAGGACTGAGAGAAGAAGACCTTGTCATGTCGTTGAGCAGACGAATTTAACGAAGTCTTCAAGCATGCTTCAAAGGAGTGCCGTGTACCCTGCATCTTTTGTAAGCGTGGCAATATCCGACCTCAGGATTCTCTTCAGCCTCTTGAATTGCCATCTCTACCTGGCAGACGCTCTGTTCAACACCCGGGCCTTGAATACACAAGACAGAAAGCGCCACGGGCCTGAGCTTCTAAGTGCTCTGGGGTCATCTCGACCTGGATAATGTCACAAGAAGTTATAAATTACAACCTTGACATAGCGGTTACACGTTTGAAGCTATCCACTGCAAGAGGACAAGGCCATGGGTCGGAACTCCATTCGTGCAGGCAGCACACCTGCACCGGTCTTGTGGCTTCAAGGCGTGGTGGAAGGTGGGTCACTTGTGACTTCTCTCGGGGGTCACTTGTGACTTCTCGCGAGGTGGGTCACTTATGTGGCTTACAGGATACAAGACTGCTGAAAGCCGGCCTGAGATGGAATGAGCCGACGTTGCGAAAAACTCATACTGCAAGTACCTGGCATAGATCGGACTCTGACATGTAAATGTAGGTGAGGGTTAGGATGCCATACCTGTAAGCGTGTGTGGATGATTCTGGACGCATGCCCTTGCCCTTTCACGAACTGTCGCACATAAAAAACATCCAGGTTGGTTTTCACTATTATGGAGCATCATGTAGCAATGTCGGGATCCATCGCGCACTTCAAGGTTTGCAGGCAGGAGTCCAAGATGTCTCCCTGATCAGCTTGAAGGATAGCAGAGCTCTGAACATTTCGCAGGCTGCTTAGCGCCTTGTACTCCTCTAGAATGTATAGCCACTCAAAGATGTGCTTGTCCACCTGTGGACACCAGGAGGTACGTGCGCGGATGCTGGTCGAAGTGCAGCTTCGTCCGCAGCTGCCTCTCCTCTGTCATCCACCGCTTCTGAAACCTCCCTCTGTGGATGCCTCATGGAAGGCCAACTTGGCGGACTCAAGCTGCGACCTGAACGGGCGTCCCAAGTCTCTCCACAATCGCTGTCATTGAGCCGACTAGACAACTCACACTTCACGCGCTGAGAGCCACTGCTGCGCTGCCAGGTATCGACGGTCTGTTTGATGCAGATTCCTAGGCCAGAAGCTAGAAGGTTCGCGCAGTCAGGCTTGGTACAAGCATTCTTCCGATAACAAGCACCATTTTTGTTTGTATCGTGCCTACTTGTTAAAAGGACCATTCGAGCATAGGGTTTTGCAAGTAAGCTGCCGACGGTTCAACTTGCCAGCACCCATAGCTTACCACGAAACTCTCGGTTCGCGGCTTCTTTACGCAGTCATCCATCCTTGGGTGGCAGACCGAGCGTGCGAGAAAAGAACGAAAAAGGCAGGTCGGCTTATGCTGGCAAAATCACAGACGTGCAGCGTAAGGTGTTACAGTAACAGACGTGTTGCCACTTGCGTCAGACGTTAATGCCAACCAGATGCTCTCGCTTAGCGATGTTGAACTCCAACAGTCGGCGCCTCACACGATCCCAAAACAGGGTACAAGCATGCCAGCGACAGCCAGCAAGACCAAGAATGGGCAGAACACGGGATGTTCAATTGATTCGTGGTTCATACTGTAGCAACGAATACAATTAATGACCACAGACTTCACATACCACCAACATCTGGCGTGCCTGCGCTTGTCCAAGTACGTCTTCATGTTCCTGTTGTTCACGACCTTGTGGAGGCGTAAATGGCAGAAGCAAAAAATGGCCAATTTGCAGGCGACCTTTCAAGGTGCTGGGTGCCCTGCATGACATCTCAGGGGATTCATGATGTTGAAGTCCTGAATCAACGTCAAGACGTTCAACACATTACACAAGGTGCGCACAGGATTCAAGCACTCCACCTACCACATGCGAAGTCTGCAAGGGCCGTTACACGTATTCTCCGAAATAAGAGAGCAACTCACCAACGTGCAACCACTGTCCATGTCTCTCCGAAGCTTGGCAAGGGCGCTATGAGGAGCGTCCGCACGCGTAATAGCATTTGTGGCCTGAATGAAGCTTTTCAGGTGCGAATGTTTGCAATAGACGGGGGTGGTGACGGCTTACTGTTTAGAAGCAACTCTGCGAGCATGAAAGAGGGTTGTTGTTGAGGCAAAATGGATCGCGATCACATGAAGTCCGACTACCACTTCATGAAGAAATTGGCAGAGTTCTACTGCTTACACATTGCACTTCAACGCGCCTCCTTCATCTTGCAGCAGTCGGCTTTGATGAGCGGGTCATCCACAGAGGACAAGCCTTTCTCCAATATTCTGCAATGATTGAACAAGCCAATTTCATCGCTATGGCCAAGACCCACAAAACAATGACACAATGTGGGACCAGGCTGGATCAATCGCAGGAAGGCATGCGCCGAGCCGTTGATGAATGCTTGTTCAAGTTCCAGCTCTGTTACCCTTCACGTGTTGATTCCCTCCAGCTGCTGCTCATCGCCTTGAGTAATGTCACATGCATTCTATACCTAGTTTGCTTTTCCATATTACCCATGGCTTGAATTTAAAGTCTCTCTCTCTGAACAACAACACCATGTGCCTAGGGAATTCCATACGCACTGAAAGCTGTGACAAACCCTGTTCATCTACCTTATATCTATTCTGGTCGACCCCCGCTCAGGTGTAGCCAATGTTGCTCCCCCCCTCCTGAGACAAACTGGAATGGGGAACCGGGCCTGTAGTGACGCTCTCTGCCAGGACCACGAGGCCTTCGGCCAGGTTGTCGATGCCTTCGTCCAAGAGAGAATAATTTAGCAGCAGCTCCCTCATACCTTATGATCATTGACACTCAATGGGGTCTTCTCTTCTGGCAAACAGTGATCTGCCATGGATATGACAAATGGCAAGGATGCTTCGTTCAGACAGAAGCGTGCTTATGCTACGCTGTTGTACTGACAGCGTGGATGTCATGGGTTCCTGTGGGTGTAGCATCTTCTTTTTCCCTGGCTTCTCTGCAAGAACACATATTCGAATTTCAGCATACAAGTCGAGGTGTGGCCTGCATATTGCTTCCAGATTTAGACCGCAGCAAAGAAGACTCCATTCATGAGCCGTGCCTTTCATGAAGGTCTCGACCTTCTTGAAGATGTCCTGTGTGCCACAGGAATTGGTTTGCAAAACTTCAGCTGCAGGATTCCAGACATGCAACCCCGCTCAAAAATGAGGTCTTGGGTTCAGAGCAGTTCAAAGTATGCCTGTTGACAAGTAGAACGGGGTTCCAGACAATTAGGCCCGCCTACGTTCAAGTACGTTCAGCTAATCCGACAGGTCTCAAAGAGCTAATGGGCGTGTCTGAGGACCTAGTGGCCCAAACTTAGAACATCCATTGTCGACAAATGCCTCAGCTACTGCTAGGTTGCCAGCCCAAAGATGCCGCAAAGCAAAGTTTCTGCTCGCTTGCAAACGACAAGGCCTAGAGTGCCAAAAGTCAGTGTCTGTGGAATCCGGGAGCATATGCGCGAGATGGGTCCATGCAGCAGCATTACAAATCATGCGAAGCTGCTCTGGCAACGCCGGAGAAAAAAAAACAAAGCCTGCAGGGTCATGTCGAAGGAGATGAAATCCTGCCAGCCAACAGGCATCAACAAACCTACTGCAGGTTGCCCGGCATGGACGTCCCATTGACTGGTTGTTTGTTTATCTTGTGGCGCTGAGCCTGGCTCGTGAAGCATATCATAGCATATCTGCGATCATGTCCTGTCCTTGACAATTCCTTCGAAGACGGGGTCCACAGGCTCCCCGGCGAAAAACCGCTCCTTCTAGAATGACGGTGGAATTTTGCGTTACGGCTCCCTATCTATGATGGGGTGTACCATAACTGCTCTTCAATAGGTATGACAACGCCAATCTCACAGGGTAAAGACTGACTGTGACTTCAGGCATCAACTTTCTCGCATCCCTTCGACTCTCATAGTGTCGTACTGGCAGCCTTCATGACTTTCCACTCCATGTTCATCGCCGTCAGCTGATCCTCACTTGAAACAGGCATCGTTGTCCAGGACCGTGTGACATCGATTTTCTGCAAGATATCTGAGGATCTGTCCCCATCCATGGCTGCCAAATGTGTCGCAGCGCCTGACGCGAGATGCTGTCAGTTTGGCGACAGGTCCTAGGTTGCGTTACACCCAGGACAGAAGTAAGCTTGATGAATCTTGATGATGAAAAAAGAGTCCGGGATTCTCCCAAGACAAGTCTTCCTCTCATGTTCCTTTCATTCATACTTGCCTAAAGGGTTTTGCCCGCGGCCTACAAGCCCCCCACTCATGCTCCAATGGTAATGGCATGAGCCCGTCAGGAACTTAGTCCTCAAAACCGGTCACGCTGACAGAGATGTTGTAGGAGTCTGAAGAAGTTTAAACCTTCAGTGAAACAAGCTGTCGAATCCAGTTGATGTCACCCAAAGAGGGAGCCTGTCGCGTACAAGCAGCTCGAGGCACTGAAGGCAACAATGGCAACTCCAACTGCAGGGGTTGCTTCAAGCGACGGCAGGGTTGGTTGACTGTTGGATTCGGAGGGCTGGGTTGTTGCTCATCAATTCCTGTACATGCTGCGCGGATAAGGTGGACCGGTTGTGATATCTGATTATTGTCTTGCATTTGAAATTTGTCTCAGCAACATGCCTACACGCCTCGTATGGTTGGAAGCGGTGTTGCAGAAGATTGATGGGAGTGTGATCATGCTGCTGTGCTGAGTGGTGGTGTGCCTGCCGCGACAAAAGCGGCTAGCAGCCGGTGCTGCAGTGAGGCTGGCTCTGAAAGCACGCATGCAGAGTGCCGAGTGCGAAATGATCTTCGGACACTCAGATGACCGGCACGGTCTCACGTGCTGTGAGTATGGCTTGGCGGCTTGGCGGGCTTCAACTTTTTCCGCGATGCACTGGGAACCAGCTCCACAACGCAGCAGATCGCTGCTTTGGAACCTCAAGTCCCAGGCTGTCAAGGCCAGACTCGCACAGCCTATGCTGTGCAAAGATCTTGCTAAAGCAAAGGCTGCTGAGCCATGCACCTTTGATGCGATATGAGAGGGCCGCAAGAACATCCTGACTTCAAAGAGAGGCCAAGGGCCAAGAAGCCCGGAAAAGAATTGCATCCTCCTTATATGAAAATACTCACAAGTGAATGTCTGCATGGGAGTCCTCCGATGCCCAAAGCAACTGCAGTGTCACCATATTCTCGGGTTTTTAAAGCCTTGTCCTGGGTGGATAGCATTCGGAGATCCGGCATCTCAGCCAAAGCAAACTCCTCAGCATGCTCGGACTTATGCACAGGCCCACAGGAGTGCCTCAGCTCTGGGAGCAGAGCCTGGACTCTTAACTTTTCAGAGGCTTGCATCATATCTGAGTAGACTATCTTTGACCAACAGCCTCTTCAAGGATGGGTAAAGCTACAAGGCTGCTTTGATCTTATACAATCTTGGCGCCGAGATGCATTGTTCACAGAGGCTGCCACCACCTCTGCAAACTTTGCATTCTGCGAAGGAGCAAGTTAAGTCTCCCATGACTAATGCACAGCCTCAGCGTGCAAGCTCTGTCGCAGCACGTGCATCTTCTCGCCCCAAATGCCCTTAGAGTTTGTCAGCAGCGAAGTCTTTGAGAGGTCCCGATGGAAAAGCTTTACCACTGTATAGATGCAGCAATGCAACAGGCAAACATCACTTTGTTGGCAGTTATCGACATGACCGACAAAAACCGAAATGTGAAGAAGATGCAGTCTACTGTCCGAAACGTGCTAGGCTGGCCGACCCCGGCCTCCCAGCTACAAATTGTCATTAGCATGTTTTGAGGTGTGGTCAGCCTTTGGCAAAAAGATTTCCCTCTGCTACATGTGCTTTTGATTATGGTCTAGCCATTCCGCAGCGTCTTGAATACGCAGCCCCTCATCTCTTATCTAGTTCCCGAAGGAGCGTCAGTCCTGGTGGATGCACAAGAAATCACCCCACTACTCTTCCTTTCATTCTGGTTCGTAGAGGAATGCAGCTGCTCATGTGCCCCAAATTCTGCGCAGAATTCAGCAAGGCTTAGGTCAAGACGCCCAACGCAGCCGATTCGCGAAGTACGTAACTTCCAAGCGTTGGGGGAACATCCCACATCGGCCGGATAGACTCCTACCAAGGACACCAAACTGCCTGCATTACCTGCCTTGCCGCCTTCAAGTGTTCATAGTTATAGTAAGTATTAGTAACAAGCACAAAGATCTCCAAATTTGATCCCTGCTTCCTGTTGCCGCGCTCTGGTCCACCGACTTGGGCTTGAAAGGCCCTGCCAAGTACAGCTGATGAGAATCAAACCACCCATGGCGCTGCTCATTGAACTAGCTGGACAAATTTCATGCCTCTTGTATCGTCCGTGTATGACCAAGTCCCGAATGTTGCATGGGGCATTCACCGCACGCTCAAGATTGCCGGCATGGCCTGCGCAAATGACTTCCAGTGCCTAGCACCGATGCTGGCCTTCACTGCATGGAGAACAGGTGAGAAAACTTCACCTGTCATCAGGCTCACAGCAAAAAACAATCAGCCAGGATTCTTATCAGACCCATGCGCAAAGTGGATGTTGCATATCAGTGCTTGACCGGGAGATTGACAAGCAATTAGTCGCTCTGTTCCTGTGATTCGAACACTCTACTACACGTTACGTGACAATATACCGCCAGCTGCACGCATCAAAGAAGCTTGCCTTGAGCTTGTGCCTGCCAAGCAGAGCAATCACTCTTCTTTCCAACGTGACCTGTGCTGTACTGTCTGGCACATCTTGCCAATCGCTGACACATCAACCTTTGAGGGTCTAGGGCTGAATAAGGTTCAGAAACATACATCCGGCATGGTCGACACCTGGAAGTGAAGCAAGCCGCGCGGTTGCCAGTACTGCCTGCCACGCCACAATACAAGGCCAAGAGCTTGCCTTCAGCTGATGATCTTGGTTAGTCTCCATCAGTGTCCCGTTATTGCCATCATCTAGGCCCGCAAAGTCAGTGGATGACAAGTCGAAGGCACTCCCCGTCCCGTCTTGGCCACGTGTTTTTTGAGGGTGACATGTGATGCTTGTTTTGCGCGGACTTTGACAAACATCAACTTACTGCTTCGGCACCTGTTGCTTCGTTTCGATGCTGGACGCCTTTATCGTTGATCTCCTCACCAGCAAAGCATGCGAAACTCAGCAGCAAAGCTTGGAGCAGATGACAACCTTTCAAAACGATGGGTATGCACAACACCTGGCTGAACCACAAACAATCCACATGTGCATTCTCTTGTGAAGACGTCATAACACGTCCTTTGCAGTAGCATTGCTCGTTGAAGGCAAGTGTGGAGCCGTGCTTGCTGGCACCTCAGCTTAAGCCAAACCAAGTTAGTATGGCAACCAACTGGCATGCAAAGTGATCATGAGAATGATCATGAGCCAGGTCTAATTCTACACTGGTTGCTTACTTGCTGCTGCTGCTGGTTTGCCGTGGAAATCATGTCTAGGACATTGCTTGCCCAGTGTGCCAGGCCTGCATAAAGAGTTTGGCCAAACAACCACTTCATGCCAATGCCCACCACTGGGGAGAATCAAGGCTGCAGCTCCTCCAAGGCGTCCACCAAGCTGATCCTCATTATGAATTGGCATACACCATGTTTGCTGCTCGCACTATAAGATGCGGGTGTGATGTCTGATCACACTTATGCGCTGGCTCTTTTGTCGCACACAACATGAAAAGGATCAGATTCCTGCCAGTGATCGGAGACGAATTATTGCGAGATCTCTTGGCCCCAGGCCAGGCTACGATGCATCGCTCGAGATCTCCTCGTCTCCATTCCACATGTCGGTTGCCAGAAGAAATTCATGGATGAAGAAATGCAGTCGTTAGCAAGATCAAAGAGGCGTCTTTCCTGCCATCCATCATCTTGAGGCAGTGCTAAAAATGGAAGATTACGAAGTGCTTTACGAAATCCCCAGCTCACTTATCTTGCGGGGAAAGCTTCGACGCATCACAGGCGATAAGCACCATTCTATCATTGTAGAGACAGTTCACACTGTCCATACATGAGCACATGCAAGCAGAGCACAGCTCTCTTCAAGGGCTCGAGTTCCTTGTGAACAACTTTCTTTTGTTTCCTTCTGCACCTCGCTTCCCGTGTTGCGTAGCTGTGCATTGCTCCAGGCTGCTTGGGGCGCTCTCCCTTCTGCCTTCCTGCTTCTTCTGAGCGCATCATACAGCGAAATCTTCTCCTTTCCAGTCCCCTTGTCACTCAGGGATCCAGTTGGGGAAGCCCCTTGACCTTTTTTACATTGCGGAGGCTTCTCCTACTGTCAAACATCCACAAGACATGTTTGGGGTTCGAACACAGATCGATACCCACAAAGAAGGCAACAGCTGCGATGACGACAACGACGGCGGTTTTCTCTTCTGGACCATTGCATGTTGGTTGAGCAGGCTGTTGATCGTTGACCGCTTCAATTCCAGAATGCGGCATGGCCTCGCCAGGCTTGGCGTACCGCTGCAAACAGCGCAGTTCCCTGCAGCGCAGCAATTGTGCCGACACATTGCAGTCTAGCATCAAGTAGACTGTAAACCGGCTGTGCTGCCATGTATGAGCAAGACGTACGAGCCTGGAGAGCCTTGTGCTTTTCCTCTGCTATTGACATCGACTGCTCAGGGCTCTGCAGCGTCAGTAGGCAGGCTGCACGTGCTGCGACCGCTGGCACGCTTAGATCATTTGGGGCTTCCGAGTGGCCTTTGTCAAGCCTCAGGCAGCCCTTGCGAGGTTTGTGTACCACACATCGGCCCAGCTTCTACTTCAGGCGCCAAGGTGAATTGTTTCTGTTTGTCGATACACCATGCGCATGAAGCAAATGAATCTGAAGCCGGCCACGTTTCTGCTGAGATGGTCTGTTTTGCGACATGCAGAGAACATGGGAGGAGAACAGTTTAGGTGGAACAGTTGGAATCCTATCCAAGCCATGGGCAGGCGCCCAGCTTCAAGCCTGAGAGGAGCCACGACCCCGAATGCAAACGCGTGTCACCTACATCGCAAAGATGACAGGCGTAAACCACCACACAAACTCCGAGCTCGCTTATCCCCCTTGCCAGTTCGGTTGCTTTCTGTTTTGCTGTCGTCTCTGTCCGTCATCTCATCTCCGTCCTTTCTCATCTCTACGAAATCAATGCAGGCCCATGCAGCTGTCACACTCGCAGCACAGATGCTCAAATTGCAGAGCGCCTACTGCGCCTGGCGATGGCATAGTAGGCCGTATGCAATCAAAGAAAGCACTCATTGCCAACAACTGCATCAATGCACGCCCATGCAGGCCACAGCACAAAAAGGGCACAAAACAACAATGACATGCAAAACTATCCCTGCTGACAACTGGAACAAAGCAACAAGGTGCAATCATATCCTCTCTTGCCTCATCTTCCTCCTCTCCTCTCTCTACTCCCTCTAACTAACATCTCTCTTCTCTCCTCTTTCCCTTCTCCTCCGTCTCTTCTTCTTCCTCACAGGTTTGCGCCACCCCGAAGCGGCACCCGAGCAACGCTCCGAGCTGGCAGATCTGAGTCCATGGTCTGACCACCGAGGGCCCGGGTACCAGCCATAGCCGGTGAGAAGAACTCCACCATGCCAGTTCAATCACTCCACTGCTTCTCACCGACTATGACTCTCCCGCTTCTCAGGTTGCCGTGAGATGTACGTGCACCCCTCTGTCTCTCGTTTCTTCTTCTTCTCCGGGTGCTAGGGGGTCCTACAACCCCCTCGAGGCACAGCCTCGCACCCATGCAAAGCTCGAAGCGTCAAAGGGTCGGTAATTACTACTCACATCCCCAATCTCCGGCCGGAAGCTCCGATAAACCTAAAATCTTCTTCTTCTCCTGCCGGCGCTAGAGGGGCCTAAACCCAAAACCTCTCTCTCTCTCTTGCTTTTGCTCTGCTTGTATGGATGAGGGGTTTCCCCAAAACATGAATGCCTCTGTGTCGGTCGATTTTGTTGAGGCCTATGTGTCAGGGCCACATGTTCCTCAAACAAGATCAAAAAAAGTAAGGTCATCCGTATTGCTGGAAAAGAAGATGTCAAAGCAAGAGGTCCCCCTCCTTAGAAAAGTTGCAGCCGTTCGTCCACTGGTATTGCCAGTGCCTACCGATCTGCTTCTCACAGAAACAGTTGTTGCACATTCCGCAAACGTTTTGTTCGCACATCAAAGCATCAGCTCCACGAACTCCCGTCTGCGGATAAGGCCTGGCACAGTTCCAAAAAAGGTTGACCAACAACGCTAACAGACTCCGTCGCCAAGCGCGCATGGTACAGCATTGCGCTTGTCATCTAGAGTCTAGAGCAGGTTCTGGGACTCGAATTGATCCCATGCTGTGAATACCAGCAAAGAACTGACCTGGGTACGAACAGTGCTCGTCGCTCCAGATCAGTCTCTCTCCGGATCCAACTCGCCCTTGTGCCCTCTCTCATCCGTCTCCACGTCCCGTTTCCGTTTCTCCCACTTCTCCGGCTGTGTCGTCGCTCGGTTGGCTTCCACGCGGCTGTGGTTCGTCTCCGCCGCCTTTCCTCTTCCCGATTCTTCTATTTTTCCCAGCTCTGTCGTCTCTCACGCACTCTTTTGGCTTTGGCATACAGGAGTGATGGGGGTTCCCCCCACCGGCCCTTGGGCCTCCCGGTCCGTCATTGTTCAGGTATGTTCAGGTCAGTTAACTGTGAAAGCTGTATCGGTGCTGTTCCCTCAATCTACTCGTAGACGAAGAGGGTGAAAAACAAAACACAAACCACCCAAGACAGTATAGGGCCATTTGTTTCCAGTATGAGGGGTTCAGCACAGCGCGTGGCATCAGAGATTATACATCTGTGTTAGCACGAATCTTGCATTTGCAGAAGGGGGCCGAATACCTCATCCCTGCCTACATGACCCTCGCCTAATCCGACCATGCATCCACTCACTCTTTCTCTCTCACTCGCTCTCTCGCTTTCTTTCTTTCTTTCTTCCAGGGCTCTAGGGGAGGCGGCTGGCCCCCCGGAGCAGTGCTCCGAGCCAAGCATCGCTCTCTCGCTCTCTTCTTCTTCTTCTTCTCATTGGGAGAGCCGAGAAAGCGCCTCCCTCTCTCTCACACTCACATGCCACAAGAAAAAGGGCCCAAAAAAATTACGACCGTCATTCTTGCGCACGTACAGCTGATGTGCAATGGCAAACTTTCTGACTGGCCCGGCCTTCTGCCACTTGCCTGGCACTCAGGCACAGATCTCGGCAAATGGCAGCTGCATGTATTTGGGAAAGATGCATGCGTCCCATGAGCAAAGAACTCCTTCAACAGTTTGCCTGCTGCACAAAGTCCCGCAATCGCAGTCGCAAAGCTCATATGGCCTCAAGAGAAAGCCGTTTTAGAAAGTCAAGCTGCAGATCGCTGCAGCGACTGCAAGCTTGTGGAAAGATCTTGCTCATGCGCCTTTTGTTCCAATTAGAGTTTAAGCCTCTTGCCAGCTCTGACGTCTGATGGATTCCATTTCATGCATACTCCGTTCCAAATTCATGGCACCCCCGCTGAAGCTTGGCAATGGGCTGTGGAGCACCCAAGTATCAGGAGTCGCACACATTACACTATTACACTGCAGAATCAATGCCTTTGCTGATCTCAGTATGGTGGGCTTCTAGCGAATTGCGAGCTACTACTTGCTAGCTTCCACCAAGGAACTAACTTGCAGGATATAAACAGCCAGGGGCCACACTCCGCTTTGCCTTGTTGTGCCTTGGACCACAGTCAGCAACAACAGAATGACAGCTCAAAACCTATCAATCTGTGATGCATCGCACCCGGCTGGCGGGGGGGCTGGGGGAACAGCCCATACGTTTTTGTTCTCTAGTTGTTGGCAGACTCCCCATTCTGTTGTTCTGTTCTCGTGTTTCTCTCTGCTGCTTGTTTCTTACTCTTCGAATTCAGTGCTTGGGTTCATGCCCGGTTCTTTTCTGTCCTGCAATCCTAGGATTGAACAGCCGGAAGGATGAATATCCAAGAAACCAGGAAGCCAGTCAAGCCAAGAAGCCAGACATGCCATGCACACAATAAATGAAATTTGCAGGCTGGCTGTAGCTCATGAAGCAAAGAAACAAAAGCACACCAAGCACTGCCTGTGGTTCAGCCTCTCACTGTTAATGACTGCGGGCAATCCTTCCACGCAACACGCGGCACCCAGCTGTCTCCGAAAGGAGAAGCTGCCAAGTGTTTGACAGTGATGCAGCATGTATC
>CAJNIZ010007113.1:48503-60883 GCA_905231905.1 Symbiodinium pilosum
ACGAGCTTGTATGCGGAATCCCCATGTGCACGCCCGCGCGAGACGACTTTACACAAGGTGAGACGTCTTAACCCGACTACCTAGTAGCAATTAGTATGCGATATGCCCCCAGAACATGCTAGAGACCTGGGCTCCTGACTGCAGGTATCGAAACCAGTCTTCCATGTGTTGTCGTTGAAGCCTAAGCATTGCTTTTTAGTGGCCAGCGACGTTCCCAGAGGAAGCACTGCCTGTCAGAAGTCTGCGCATAAGTGCTGGGCACAACTTCCGTCTGTCCCACGCTTGGGCCTAAGAGGCTCTGTTGAGCATCGCCAGTGTGAGCTTCAACATCATGAAACGCTGTGGCCAGCAGGCTGAAGAACCGCCGAAGCTAGAAACGTGTTTGATGTGAGCTGCTCCAACCAGCACGGTTCTGAGCATGTGGCAGTGACCCAAATCTGCCCAATTCATGGGCAAAAGGTCCATGACCTGGGATTCCAACGCACATCGATGCACTTCCCTGGATGCCACGCGCCGTCTTCGAAATGATCGGCCGCAGCATGCTGTACGCTGCATGACCACCTCCGGCCTCGCTTGTGGTGTGTCGGCCCTCCCTCACAAGAGTCACGCTGAAGCTAGGTACTAGCTTCACTTCAACAAGAGCAAAGGCATCTGCACCCTTCTGTCAACAGATCCACCGCTAACACTTGTAGATGCAAGAGGTACAAGCACAACCCAGTAAGATGAAGGCGGCGTTGTGCAACTTCTCGTAGATCGAGAAGTTCAGCTTTCCTTGGCCGAAGCTGGAGGCTATGCGCACGCTAACAAAGAAGCAGCAAACACAAACCACGCGTTTCAATACAAATGGAGGCTAAGCTAAGGGTTGGTATCAAGAGCCTTAAAAACAAAGCTCTCTTGTGACACGCGCGCGCATACTACGCCGCAAAGAATTTATATAGAGATATGCAAGAGCTTCTGGACGTTGCGTGAGAAAACTTCACGAACCTTACCTTATAAAGGGAGGAAGGAGAGGTTGTAATAAGCTTCTCTTAGGTGAACCTGCGGAAGGAGCACTCCTGCTATCCAATTCAAGTCATGAACCTTGCTGAATGCAACTGCTGCCGTGTCTCTGTCTGCGCGCGTGGAAGCTATGGGCGAGGGGGGGGTATTTTCAGCTGGGCTGTCTGTGTAGTTTCGATGAGACGAGAAAGCTTTTCAACAAGCAGCGAAGCATACCGCACAAAGTGAGCGCACGTGAATGCATCAGGGTGAAATTGTAGAGAGAGCGACTGCCCTTGTGTACTGATTGTACTGTGACAATGCACAACCTCAACTGGATGCCGCTGCGCATCAGCTGCACTTGAGCGTCTGTCAGTTGGCATATAGGCATTTTCGACACCCAGCACTCCAGCACAGCCGTCAAATCCAGAGCTCTGCTGAGGAGTCCATGCAAAAGGGAGTGCTGTAACGCAGTACCCCAGCGAAAGAGACCATCAAGCTCATTCTGCATTGCGTTGATGCAGTTGTGAGCTGACCGAACTGACCGAAAGCGTGGATTGGGAGGTTGATTGGGTTTGTTTGAAAGGACCCATGACGATGAGCCCAGAAAGCTTCTTGGCCAAAGTCCTTCGCCAAGCATGACATCAAGCCCATTCACCTGTGTAGAACTATTCAACTGGTCACCGAGCGCACATTGCAAGTGCATACCCCACAGGCCATCTATCCCGATCGCCAGCTTATGCACGTGCTGCAACTGCAAGATCAGTGCAAGCATAGAGCTCACCAGCTTCCATGTTTGCATGCCATAGACGAAGTCATGGGCCCATGACCCAAGCTGATGTCATGCCGCATGCAGCACTTGCCGTCGTTCTGACAGTGCACAAGGTGGGATCGTCTAACCCACATCTGTATCACCTCGCAATGGCGGATAGATCTACCTTTTCAACTCTCAATGTGCCGTATGACGAGGGGCAACGCACAGACAGGTGTCAGAATGAATTTGAGCATTACTCCTTCACGATGGACCGGCAACCTGCCTTGCCTTTCATATCAGCGGAACACCCGCGAAGGCGCTTGTGGCAAGCATGCTGAAAAGGCCGAGAGTCCAATGCGCCAGACTGTGATAGCCAGGGCCTCAGAACGATAATTTTCACACATGTCGCGTTCATCTTTATGACAGGCATGTGTTTGGTGTTCGCTTTGCTATTTGTTCGGCAGGTTCAGGCTGTTACAATCTATTGCATATTTAGCTCTAGAAGCCGCCGTACGCTTTCCAACTTGCATCGCCTCATACATTCAAGGTGGAGAAGTCTGCCAGCTCAGGCGCGGGCGCTGAGGAACATCACATGACGGAAAAGATAGTGCCTTAGAGCAGGGGTGGTCATATCATGGGAAAGGCAACATAATGTCTGCAGGTCCACAGCACTGACCAGGGTAGGACCCCGGACACCATGTTGAAGGGAACAGTGGCGTCGCAGGACTGCCTCCGCATCATGATCAAACTCCGGCATGCTCCCTCTTTCTTGCCAAGAAGCCACTGTCGTGAATCCTGCTTTGCCTGCACAGCCTAGACATGTACCCAGCACACCACAAATTTCAGCAAACAATCGAGATTCTGCAGAGGATGTCACTAAACCATTTGGTAATGTGGCCTGGCCACGTCAAGAAACAGGTAGGCCAGGTGCTGCACGAAAACCTGTTGCGTCAAAGAATGCTGGCAATGCAGCACAAATTTCCCGAACAACAAGGAAGGGAAAGGTGACAGCATGCCAGCAAGTCTCCGCCAGGACAATTTGATTTTCAAAGTCGAGTCAGTGGCAGCGCAGTCTCTTGAAGCATGAAGATCGTGGAAGCCGAACACGGCAAGGTGGCACAGCATGCTTTTCAACAGGGAACGCTCTGACTTGGCTAGTAGAAATGGAGTTTCAGAACAAGACTTATGCAACAAGATGGTGCCACCCAACAGAGGCAAGCCTTTGTGCCTTCTGCAAACATGCAAGGTCTGCTGCGTTTGCTGCCTGCATTCAGCACGGTTTTCGTTTGTTGGCAGGAAACTAAGCTATGCTAAATTCATCCGCATTATTTTCTCGGCCGTCAGTTCAGGAACAGGCCGTTCGTGACACATCTCACTGGCTGGCGGCAAAATGGGCAGGAGCGGCTGCTCTGCTTCTGCCGGCACTTGCTGCACATCACGTGGCCGCAGGGTGCCAAAACGACGATGCGGCGCGATTCACCACAAATGGCACAAGTCCCTGCCGTGCCGCCCCGTGGTGCTTTGGTGTCATCCGCTGCCGGCTTTTCTAGACCGTCCCAAGATACCTCGATGAGGATGCTCAGGGAGATGATGTAGCCAGAGGCTCCTTGAATCTCCTCCGGCTTTACATCATGCTTCCAAGCCAACTTCAAGTTGGAGAAGCCTAAAGCGGCCAGCTCCAGCTGCAGCTCATTGAAGAGGACATCTTTCCGGCTCTCGAAGTGCATGTGAGGAAGATTATCGGTGCAATGGATGGCGGACACCAGGCCTTGTTGGCTTTGCGTCTCGCACGCCTTGCCCGTCTGGCAGACTGATCAGGAGCGAGTCACACATACACACACCAATGCATTCTGTGCATTCTGTGCATTTTGTGCAGACAAGGCTCCTTCTTGAAATATCCCAGCTGCTCTTGGACCCATTTGCTGCTTCGTTCAGCATCCTTCCAGCCAAGGTCATCCAGTTGGAATACTATGGTTTGATAAGGCGGTCCAGTCTGTGCCTACCGCTTCCTCTACCACTACTTCTGAGGTTGCCCTGCATGGCTGTAAAAGGAAAGTTTGAGAACCTCTGAATGTTTTTTGCAACAGATACTGCAGCCGCTGCCCATGCGGGCTGGGTGGGCACAGAGCTGCCGACTTGGTAGCTAAGCAAGAAAAAGGGTGTTAAAACACCAGAAATCAGCATCACAAAGAAACACCAATTCCAAACACGGCCCATGCCGTTCAAGGCAATACCCTAGCCAACATGACTTTGTAAAGGCAGCGTTTACGTCTATCTCGGTAATATCGATTGACGCATCTAGCACATGGAGTTCAGATTTCAACCGTCGCGTATTACGCGTACATGCTGGAATGAGCTTCGCAAGGTGTGAGTAGTTGCTTCTATGTTCTTCTAGGGAACCCTGAGGTAAACATTGTCTTCGGGGTCGTAGGCTCCCCACGAGAAATGCTACCATTTGGAAATAGCCCTAGAAGCTCTTTGGGTAGCTTTCGGATACCTCGGCAAGTCTTCTCGCCCGCTCCGCTGCGGCTCGCCTGGGTGGGACTGGGACTGTACTACAGAGGCCCCAAAAATCCATTCCAGTCATACCATGAATATCCCAGAATGCCATGGTCTTCAAAAGTCTTTGGGAGGTTGAAGACATAACAGTGCCCAAGCAGATTGAGGGCCTTCAGAAAGGAATTGGCTCCTGGGCATGGCTATGGCAACTGGTCTAGGACATCTCGGACTCCGGGAGTTAAGGGTATTACGACCCTCACGATTTAGGTCACACAATGCGGCATGCGGATCATGATCTTTGCATCTTAGGAAGCCAACACGAACCCAAAAACATGAGCTGCTTGCTTCCGGGGTTCCTTGCCAAGCTTTGTGCGAAGGACTCGGACGGTGCCTCGGGCTTGGCACCATCATCTTTTGGCGGCCAGAAAAGTTGTTTGAGCCAGTGCATGAAGAACATGGCGCCGACGAGGCTGGACATTCCGAGTTTGCCTTGATTCGGGGGTACCAGGCTGGGAATGCAACGTGTACTGATTTGTGCAAAAAAAGGGATCTTCGTAGTTCCCTCTTGAGCAGAGATCGCTACAACATCTGCTAACGTCTGGAAGGGTGTGCACTGAAAACAGCGTGCTCCAGGCAGACGTGTAGCTCTCCATGCAAGCTTTGTAACTGTGTCAGAGAGGCGTATGTTATTAACGGGGCCAACCTGACACGCGTCTGGATTTCACAGGAGCAAGGGCCGGTAAACTGGACTGCTAGCCTTGACTGGAGCTCTTTGACCTCATTCACCAACGTAGCGTGCTGAAGCCAACCTAAGCATCAAAGCGTCTCCACGTCAAACAACTCTTCGTGACGGCTGCCGAAGTCACAAAGGCATGGAAAGCGTTTGCTATGTCACGCTATCTTCCATAACTCTTTCTGCCGCGCTGCTGGTCAGTCGTCGGATGATGCTAAAATGCAGTTCTACGTCTTTGCACAAACCTTCACTTTGCTTATCTGCACTTGTATTGATATTGTTCAGATGGTCCAAGCCATAATAGTTTGGTCAGAATACCGATGGTGCATCCTGGAGCAAACCCGTAGCACGGTGAAGGTGTGGAGTCTGCAGTTCTGAATCCAGTCGACCATGAGCAGACTTCAGAAGGATGCCTTGGGCAGCCTGAACACGACAGCATTTCAAATGCTCTGGTAAGATGGATATCATACGATACCATCACACTAAACCTGAACCGACTCGCTTGCAGCTCAGAAAGTTGACGGGTGGCAGCGCTGATAGTTCTCGAAGTAGAAGCCTCAAGTCTTGAGTTGACTTCTCCTGATTGAATGATCTGCGCTGAGAGAGATGCCCACTTCACAACGTATGACAGCCTCTCGCTCTGAAAAAAAAATCTCTCTTGCAGATAGAGAAGTTGGCCGCACTACTTGGAAACATGCTTCAGATCCGATGCCAATGATGGGTCCTCACGGGCAAGATTTTGCAAGCTTCTTAGGGATGCTGTGCAGGGAAGGCTTGCATCCCACCAGACCTGCTACCGCACTTTGTACCCATCTTCAAGTGGAGAACGATGCAATGCCGGAGGATTGTTTTTTGTATTTATGAGGGGTAGGGAGGTAGGTGATGAAAGGAGGCAACACCCAGTATTATGACCCCCACATAACCCCAGCTGACATGGTATTGTAAGTCTATTTCTCCATCAGCAGGAGCGGAGTAAATCTGTAGGTCTTTATGAGCACCTTGCAGGCCAGGGAGCGCCCCACTGATCGAAAGGCTGGACATGGTGCCTTGCCGAATGATCATAATGGTGTTCCCGTCTTGGGGTCTCCATACTGATTTGGTATTTGCTGGTGGCGAGCAGAGCAAGGAAAAGAATATCTAAAGAGTAGGGTAGACAGAAGATGGAATGTTCAACGACGAGAAAGAACGAGAATGGCGCAGCAAAACCACAGGGAGCGAATGAATCCCTGTAATTCCCTTCTAGGCATGACTGTGTGCCATTCTGTTCCTTGCTAAGCACCGAGAAAAAGCAGGGAGAGCAGCACCAAGTGTGGCCTACTCCCAAGGCGCCCTGGAGTCCCTGGGCTGCAGAGCAACCTCTAGGTTTTGCCTTTCCAAGCTTCTTAACACATGAGCTAACCAGTAAGAAAGCAGGTTGCAAGGGAACTTAGGAAATGGACCCAGTCACAGCAAGCACAAAGTGGCACATGACTCACCATCCAGGCGGGCAGACACACTGTCAAAGAGCATGAAGAGCTTGGCCTTGAATTGCTCGCCAGGGAAAATTGGCCGCCCAACAACCCAGGGAACCTGCCTGCAGGCACAACCGCGCTTCCAAGCCGCTCTGAAGCAATGCTTACTCAGAGAAGTGTATGAAACCCGTGTCCAGGCTAGCATGGCGGGCCCCTTGCAGGCCCCAGTGAAACAGCCCCGATTGAGCGAGTAAAACCCATCCGATCGGATCAGATCACTCCGATTCTCTGTTCTGCCTGGGCGTCCACCAGGGAATGGGTTTCTTTGGCGGATCCTTTGGGATGCTCTCCCGTTCCCAAACAGACTGGCGAGCCCTCAGTCAGAGCACATTCCAGTGCTTGCATGAGCACACACGGACACTGGATCGTAAGATGAGGCACATGGCGAGACCACGAGGTGGAGTTCGCTGAAAGTCTAAGACCTGCACTTCCAGAATTAGCCGTTGAATCAACATGCTGTAGTGATGGCACGGGAACAACCAGTTGCCTAGTAACGCAGGAAAGGCAACCCAATAGCTGCGGCCATGGATCCTGGCTCCTTGATTGCAGTAGCGGCTGCGACCTTAGAATGCACCGGCTAAGACGGCCAAGACAACCCATCAAGAAGTCATGATCATAAGATCTATATTCTCAGAGCGAGGTAAAGTTTACCTGTGGCGTTGATCCGGTAAAGTTTCTGCAGATACTTCTCGAGGCTCAAGCGCTCCTGCTATCTGATAGCAGACACTTGCCCAGGCTTCCCGCATGGAGGGGCCCAAGCGTGGTCGCTGCAGGCGGATCCTTGGCTCGCATGGCTCCCATGTTTGGAGTTACAGAATACCCCAGAGGAGATCTCAGACTGACCTCCTTTCGTCCAGGCAACTGCGAGCGGGTCAGTTGGCAAAGGTCACTTTGCTGCCCAATAACCTCAACAACATGCTTCTGGCGAGCAGCGCATCTGGCACTAAGAACAGCCAGAAGCAAGTCCAAGGAACCTCCAAGATCTTGTCCACCTGCACATCCCATTCTGCATCAACATCGCCTCAGCACAAAAAACATTGATCAAAAATGTCAGGCCTCCTGCTGCCACCAGGAAGCGGGTCTGCAAGATGACGTCGTAAAGCTCCCGCTGCTCCTGGCCGCTTGCAGGAATCAGCTCGGAAACAGCTGCAGACGCTGGAATCGCGGCAAAAGATGCCACTTTGCTTGTTGCTTGGCTGTTCTTCTGATGACCATGTCCTCCTCATCCAGCAGCCACCACTCCGTGCAAACCTTCCAGCGGCTACCGGACGGACGACACTTCTACTCAGATGTCTTCAAGCCGAACATGCATCGGCGAACTACGCCGCAAAATGGCATGCGAGAAACATAACCGGCTGGATCCTTTTTCAGGGTGCGAGTCCGACGCATCCGTCGGTCGCGAATCCATCGCCGACACAGCCGGAGCGGGGGCGCATTCCGCACCCGCCCGGCGCCCCCACCCCCATAAAGCGACGGCACTCAGAAGGCGATGTTGACCAGCTCCGCCGGCGCCGAGGCTGTGGCATACTGCGTCGAGGCGCCGGCCTGGTAGAGGATCTGGAGGATCTCGTCCTGGCGGGTGTGGACCCTCGTCCACCCTCGCCGTTGGGCTTCTCCTTCGTCGCCTCGGGAGAGGGCGTCGTTGTCAGCCGACGGCACCCGCTCGAAGTGGGGCGCCCATGCTTGTGCGGCTGCCAGCCCCCACATGGCCGCCACCATGCCGTTGACGGCGCCGTTGTTTCCGTAGCCCTTGGTCAGGGCGCACTGGCCGGCGACGTTATCGATGTAAGCCGTCCAAAGCGGCGGCAGCCGGGCGGCGAAGGTGGCGATGGCCAGGACCTGTGCGAGGATCTCCGGGGCGTAGATGAAGGCCTTCCGCTCCGCGAACACGTCGAGGAACCAGGCCGGAGCTTCGCCGAAGTCATAGAAGACCTGGTCGCCGATGTGCGCGACGTAGCCCCAACCGTTGCGGCGCCGCTGGCTTTGGTGTCGGCCGGCATCGTCGGCAACGTGTCCCGCCTTGATCTGACGGCCGCGGTCGACGAAGAACGCGTCCGCGAAGATGGTGGCTTGGGTCGGCCTGGGCTCGCCGTATGGGATGAACCTGGGCTGAATGTGATCCAGGAGCGCCGCCGACGCGAGGAGCGCGTCACCAGCTTCGGCGTAAGGTTGGCGTCCGTCCTTGCCGGCTGCGCCGCCCTCTTGTGTATGGGCTGGATGGCCGCCCGCCCCACTGCGCCGAACACCGCCTGGGTCAGGAAGCCGAGCTTGCCGGAGAGACGCTGTGCGGCCGGCGGGTCGAGGACGCCGGTGTCCAGCACTTCGCGAATAATGGCCTGGAGCTTGAGGATGCGGCGCCGCGACGCCGTCGGCGCCGAGGTGGACTTGGACGCCCTGTATCACCTGCTGCTTGGCGGGCGGCTGGGCCTTGCTCGGCTTGGTCTGGCGGAGTCGGCGAGATCGTCGAAGTCCCGCAGCCTCCAGAGTGTCACCCCTGCTGCTGTCGGCAGAAACGTGGCGCAGTGCTCCGGCCGCCGGACCGGCCATTGCCGGTATGCGTTAAGCATGTCGTGGCCGAAGGCGAGCAGGTCGGTGCTCTCCTCGGCCAAGCGCCGTGCCAGGTCGACAAAGTCGCCGACGGTGTGATGTGTTGGCACGTCGTCTGCTTCCATGGCTGCACTGTGTCCCGAGCGTCGCCTCGCCCCTGCTCGTCCTCCTGCACTATATCGGGAAGGACGCTGCCGCCAGGAACTGGTCGGCCGGGGCGTCGAGGAGCACGTCGCAGCCGCTGACGCGGGGCAAGGCGGTGCCCGTAACGGGCCGACCACTCTGCCCAGCCGCTGCTCGTCGACCAGTTCCTCGAGCAGCTGCTCGGCGTACTCCGACGGGGCGGGGCGTTGCAGCCGGCTGTGCACATACTGCCGGTTCCGCCGACACACGTCTGTCTTGGATGTGCTTGGGGTCGTTGCACCGGCCGTCGGTGCGTTTGCGCCAGCCCGGGCCCGGTCGCACCTTGCCCACCATGTCGAAGCCGTTGGTGAGGTCGTCGGTGACGCCGCCGCAGGTCGAGGAGGACGAGGACCAGCGTGGGCCGGTCCTTGTCGGGGGTGCCAAAGGTTGGCAGGAAATCCAGCAGCTCATCGAGGAGGGCGAGGAGGACCTCGACGAGTGGCTTAAGCACCGACCGGCGGCGGTGAGGCAGCCCTGGACGACGAGCAAGAATCCCACGCTGGCTCGAACGGCTGCGCCGTGGGGTGGACCATGTCGGCTGCAAGCTGTCCGGTGCGGCCACCAGTGCCGGCGGCAGCCGGCAGGCCATACAAAGCCCGGTTTGAGGATGCCACGAAGTCGATGGTGGAGCGGCGTGGCGCCGCTGGCACGGTCGGCTCCGCTGCCGCCGGTGCTGCGGAGGTGTGTCCCATTAGCATGCACAAGAGCCGCGTCGCCACAACCCCAGTGCCAACCATTTCCTATCAGCCAATGGCGTCGGTGAACCCCTTGCAGATGCCGTGGAGCTGCTCTTTGACGTCGGGGGGAGGCACCACCAACCGGCCTCCATGAGCGCCTCCCTGACATAGTGCCAAGGCGCGAAGTGCCGCTTGTCGGGTTGGGCGGAATGGATGCGAGGCGCCGGTCTGGCGCCGGCGTGGTGGAGCATGGCATGCACCGCCTGCCGGAGGAGACCGAGGGTGGAACAATTGGGGCCGGCCAGGTCGAAGTCGTCAGTCGACGGCCGTGTGGCATCAAGCTGAAGGCGGTCCCAGCCGTCCTGGACTGACCAAACCAGGTGGGCGCCTGTCGCCGGGTCCTGCCGGACGTCGGACCAGTCGATGGACATCCAGAATAGACGTGGCCGGGATATCTGACAGTCGAGCTCGTCGGAAATGATCTGCGCGTCCTCTTTCCGCATGGTGGTGTTTTCGGCGAGAGCGCCGAACCTCCGCTGCGGCAGGCGCCGCTTGATGTCGTCGACAAAGCCGGTCGCCTTTAGGAAGAGGCCGCCGTTCTTACCTTTGTGCCCAGGACAGTCGGACCGGATCAGGCTGAAGTCCTGGCAGGGCGGCGCCATAGCGATGATGATGATCGCCGCATCGTCGGGGTCGACCTGCTCGACGACGCCGGCGATGTCGTCCGTCCTTGGTCAAGTCCCCCCGCTGCCCGAGCCAGGGCAGGCGCTCCTCGACCACCCTGCGGCAAGCGCCGTCAATCTCCCACGCGAAGGCCGCCTTCAACTTCCCGAAGCGCCGGTCCAGGATGTAGGGCGCCGCGCCGATCCCGTTGAAGAAGGAAAGGAGGATGATCTCCCTGCCGTCGGGGGCGCGCTGTCGGAGTCGAACTCGCTTGGCCGAAGGGTCGGGTACCTCGTCGTCCGACGAGGCCCCGTGCTGTCCCTAGCGGCGGTCGTCCTTACACTTGTTGCCGCCGGTGGGCCCCGTCTGTTGCCCCCACGAGTCCCACTGGCGCCGGTCGCCTTGCCGATCATCGTCGTGTGTCCACTGCTGGTACTGCTGGCGGTAGCCCTTGCCGCCGCCGCGCCGCCAATCTTGGTCTCGATCTCCGCGACGGTCATCTCGTCGGTCATCTCGGCGGTCTTCTCTCCGATCGTCGCGGTCGTCTGCACGATCGCCCCGTCGATCGCGGTTGCCGCCTCCGCCTCGGCGACCGCCTTGGTAGTCGTCGTCATCGTTCCTGCGCCTATACTGGCGGTTCCCGCCGCGACCCCTGCCGCGGGCGCAGCGCGGCGCATTGGGCTGGAAGTCATCGTCGTTGGTGCTGCCGTTGGCGGGGCTGCGCTTCGGTGCCGGCTCGACGTACGCCATGGCCTCGTTCACCATCGCCGTGTCGGCCACGACCTCGGCGGCCATCTCCTTGAACGTCTTGCCGGCCCGCATTTCCAGGGCTATGGCCCACGACGCTTTCAGCCACAGCCGCTTCACCGGTCGGATTGCCGCGGACCTTGGCGACGAACCAGTCGGCGAATGCGTTAATGTCCTCCTCCTTGCCGACCTCGACGAGTATGAGGGCCCACCTGGCCGCGTCGACACCGTCGATAATCGCCAGCAACGACCGGGGCGCCCACTGGGGGTCCTCAACGGAGCACCTCGCCGTTCACGAGCCGCAGCGCCTGGCCGGCTGTCGCCGAGGAGCCCTGTCTGGGCAGAGTCAGCGGATTGACGTCGCCAGACGCCGTGAACAGCCGCTTTTGAAGGATCTCGCCAAGGCTGATCGGCGTGTACGCCTTGGTTTTGGTGTGTTCACGCCACACCCTGGCAAGAACGGACTCCGCGCCGGCGAGCATGTTCTCGGGGAAGCGCCGCGGCGGTTGTTGTAGACGTCGATCTGGGTGGCCCAGTGGGCAAACGTCTTCGGGATCTTGTCGTCGGAGTCGACCGCCATGCCCGTCAAAGTCACCGTCGTCGTTGGCGTGGAGGACGGTGCCGGAGTGGGCGGGGGCGTCACCATGGCGATGTCCCATTGCCTGCGCGCCTCCCGCCACATGTGGGTGATGATGGCCCTGACGGTGGCGTGGTGCTCGGGCTGCGCCAAGTGGTTGACGCCGTTGATGGTGCACCCCGCCGTGAAGGGCTCCACGACCTGGTGGACCAAGTCGGCGACGTTGTCGACGATCAGCGCGAGGGTCGCCGTGCGGTCCAAGCCTTTCGCCGTCAGTCAGGTAGTTGACGAGGGGAGGGCCTGCCCCCGCCTGGCGGGCCAGGTCCGCAAAGACGCCGCCGTGGCCGGAGTCGAAGCCGTAGCCATGAGGGGCGGCGAGAGAAGGGTTGCGGCCGACACATGTGAGTGCAAACCCAGCGTGCTCACGCGTCGCAAGCCGTTTTGCTGCGCCGACCCAGGCACGATTCATACCCAGAGCTTCCAAAACCTTTTAAATAATTAAAAGGGGATT
>CAJNIZ010007113.1:60983-95806 GCA_905231905.1 Symbiodinium pilosum
AAGGAATATTGGAGCTTCAGGGATGGACTTGACCACCCTGCGGCCGTCTGCAGGTGGACCTTCTGGTGATTGCAGGGTCTCTTAAGTGATGGGCCACGGGCCCACCTCCCAGGCCGCCGCATACCGCGCAGGCGGGACTCCAGACGATCTGGCGAGCATGCCCTCGTCAAGGCTGTCGAGTCCTGACAGGAGCGTCGGGCCTGGGTGGCCACGGCTGGGTAGCCAGCTGTGACTGGTTGGCCGACGCGTCCCCTGACTCGCCTCGACGATCTGCACCAGGTGCTCGGGGGGTACGCCGTCAAGCACCGGGCCTCGGCGAATGTCGTCGATGCAGGTGACGCTGGCCTCGGCAAGCACGGGCAGGGCTGCCGCCAAACCGGCGGCGATCGCCGCTTCGACCACCTGACCGATGCCGGTGCGTCAGAAGCCATGTCGGGCTTGCACCGCCGATTGCTGAGCCAGACTTTGCCGCTGTTGCACTGCGTAAGTGCGCCGGTCGTCTTAGCGCCGGGCGGGCATCGCCGAGCAGGCTGGCCAAAATAGCGCTACATGCAACACTCAAGCCGGTTAAGGGCTGCAGACGACGGGGGGCTTACGCCCCCGCCGAGCAAAGTGCAGGCGCGTGTGCGCCGAGTAAAACCGCCGGGCGGCGGAACAAAAGAGGGTGGGGCATCGCCCACGCCGAACTAATTAAAGGAGGGCAGGAGTCACGACCAAAGGCACCCGTCGCGATGAAGCCGAGGACGCCGAAGTCGCCGAGGACGCCGAAGAGCCGACGGTCACCTGCCGGCGAAATGGGTCAGGTGGTCGTGGTCGGTGGGGCAGGCATGCCCGGTATGCCCCTTGCTGACGCCGAGCAGAATGGGACGAAGGCATATCCCATTATTGCCGCAAGCGGCGTTTGGCGTCTTGGTGCACCGGGCGCCGCACCACCCAGCGACGCGTCGGCCGGCGTGCTTCTTCGGGATGCGCCCGCCGCGCTGGTCGGGAGGCAAGCGCCGAATGAAGAACGCACTTGCCGCCAGGGAATATGGCACCAGAGGGGCGCCGCCGCCGGCGTACAGCCGCTGCAGGGCGCCGGAGTCGGGGACTGCCAGGAGCTCCAGGTCGTCGGGGAGCTCTTCGACGGACCATGCGCCGCGGCCCTCCATCCGCCGTTTGTAGGCGAGCCAGTCGATGTCTGGCACGAAGAGCGCCGCGCGCCGCTCCGGCCTCATATCGAAGCCTTCTGGCAGGTCGTCGCCGCTGTCCTCCTCGTTGACGACCTGAAGCGGCGGAGGGATCTGCAGCGCCGTGGCTGTAAGGGGCCGAGAGCGGTGTCGATGATGAGGACGACGCCGAACCAGCCGCGGCCGCCGGACCAGTCAGCAGCAGCGGTCTATGCCGATCCTGTCGATGCGCCGTCTTGGCCCTGGCCTCCTCGGGCGACGGAAAGTTGCCGAGTCCGCCGCCATCGCCGGCCCTTCCCCAGTTGCCGGTCTCCTGCGCCGCGTCGGACATCTTCGCCGCGATTTGGCGCTGGAGCTCAGTCAGACTGCTCCGCTGCGCCAGGACGGTCGCCGACCTTTCGGCATAGTCGTCGACCTGTTCGTGCGGCTCTGGGCCGGGAAGCCGCAGCTCTGCCGGCGGGCGCTTCGCCATGATGACCTGTGCCGGGATGTAGGGCGACGAGGCAGACGAAGCGTCGATATTGTCCTCCTTGAAGGGGGGGGGCGGAGCCTTACGGCTGCGCCGCTGGCGGTGTAGTCGGCGCCGTTGTTGGGCCCCCATCGCTGCCGTAGGCCGCCAGGAACCCGGCCTTCGTCGGCGTGGGCGTAGGCGACGTGGTAGTAGGCGCCGAGGTCGGGCCTCCATCGCCGCCAGCAGCCGCCAAGAAAGCCGTAGCGGTCGACGTACTGGTGGTAGGCGTCGAGGTCGTGCCGCCAGCGCGGCTGTGGCCGCCTGCAGCGCCGCCGTGGCCGCCTGCGTCTGCGCCGCTGCCAGGGTCCGGGCCGGTAGCGGCGCTGAAGTCCACCACGACGACGGGCGGGTTGCCCAACGGCGTCTGCATGGCGCCGAAGTTGATGACCTCGTCGTCGGCAATGGTGGTTGCGGCCGGCGAGTGCTCACCCTCCTGGATCGCGGTCAGCTCCGCCGAGAGGTCAGCCGGCTCCACCGCCGGGGCCAACCAGGATGCCGCCGTGGAAGACGAGGCCGCGTCGAGCTTGTTGCTCTTGCGCCGCCGGACCAGAGTTGACGCCGATGTCGATGTCGACGTCGAAGAAAGGGCGGATACCGCCGCCACCACCTTAGCTTGCAGCTCCGCCGACCAGCTCCCCACCTCCGCCGCGAGCTCGTCGTTGCCGAGGGACGCCAAAACGTCGGCCACGTTAGTGGCAGACGAGGCAATCGACGAGACGGGTGTCGAGGCCATGTCGTCGAAGCGACGAGAAAGACACAAAGGAGGCAGGGAAGCGAAAAGCGACGGAGCCGGCAAGCTGCGGTCCGTCGAAAACATGTTCATCCTCACATGCGCGCATGTGCTACACAACAACTCTTCCGAGGGAACCGCTCGGAAGCTACAATCTGCTTTTGCTGCCAGAATCTACTGCACTAGCTTCCATGCAAGAACGACGCACCACGACAGAGGTTTTTGCTCAAAGGTAAGTTACGGCTACGCCTGGGTTTGGACTATAGTTGGCATTGGGGTTCCAGGTGCAGGGTACCGGCGAAAATTGAAAGAGCTGCAGGCGGTTTCACAGCCTGCATTGCCTTTAGTGGCTGGGCATGCCGTGCAAGGATTCTGAGTGCAGATGCAGATGGATTCTGAAGGTGAAAGCTCAGCTGCTGACGCTGGTATCTGTCAATGTATGTGCGAAATGCAGGACACTTCAAAAACAAGCAGTGTGGCAGTTAGAGCCGGTGTACAGGGTGAACATCCTTCCGATGTCTTGCCGTCGTTGGCACAAGAAATCTTTGAGCAATAGGCTAGGGCCACCTCCCCAAGCACATCCAGCGCGAAGGACCGCGCATCATGGCTGCAGGCATGCTGCAAGACCTGTCTTCGCTCGAACACCAACAAAGGACTCAAGTTGACCATTGGCTAACCAAGTTCCATTTAACACCCCTGGACAAAACCTCCTGTGATACAGCAGCTGACTCCGAGACACCATTTCAGTTTTAAGATATGATCCCATGAAACGAAAACAAAGAAGCCACTACGCTTAGCCACGCGGCTCGACGGGCAAGTCGAAGACCAGCTGTCGGGGATTCCACGCACTGGCTGCGCACCTTCCAGGGAATCGATTTGCTTCGAGTAGAACAGGTCAATCTCAAATGTTTACAAGCGTTTGTTCATGAGTTTTTGAGCGTGCTTCAGTGGCCTCGCGAGCGATGTCATCCACCAAATGTGAAATTGGAGCGTTGGGTGCCTGGAGTCATGTAAGCCTTGAGACAGCAGAACTCATGGCCTAACAGTTTGAGGTCTCTACAGCTACTAGCTAATACTAGCTATGAATGTGACCAAGGTGTAAACTGTAAACAGCCAAGAGGCTTGTGATCTTTCCGCTAAAGCTTCCTCGAACAGCTTCACCTTCGCAAGAAAGTTTCTAAGTCACTGCATTTCCAAGCCAGGCTGCAGTGGCAGATGCGGCTAATAGCTTACAGGCTTACGGGAGACCAGATGCGGCAAATTGTCGCAAGCATGCAGCTTGCGTTGAGAAATCATAAGTACGTGTGCGTGTCAACCCTGCTTCACTGCTCAAACTCTCAGCTCATACATATACCATTATCAGCTTGGCAGTGGCAGTGCACACGCTCCGCAAATCAGTTTGTTGGTCTCTCTTGGCAGGCCTCTGCAAAGCTCCACCGCTTTGGCTCCACTGCATCCAATGTCAGGAAGTTGCATGCCATGGCAAGTTTGAAGCAATAGTTTGACAGTGACTGTGCGCATTTAGCAACCCATGTTTCACACATGCCAAATGGTTCGTGTTCTGTACATGAATGGGCTTCTTAAGATGTTGAAGGGACCTCCACTGAGCCACGGCAGTTCTTGTTCCTGTGCATGATGAGGCAACAGATGGTACCACATGAGACTCACCGCCTCTACGTACAGCGGCTAAGAGAGCCAGTCGGTCGTGCGAGAAACAACCATTGTCACTGTCTGGATGGAGAACGCTGAACCGCTTTCGGTGTAAATAGATTTTGTACGTGAGGAAGGCACATAAATGGCTGACCGTAAGCAGCTCTGTTTGGAAGTGAGCTTAAACCATTTTGCAACACCTCAATTTAACACAATAGGGCCCCAGCGCTGGCGGGGGCTAAGTCGTGGGAAACGCCGCGCAAAGTCGTTGGCGCGGATCTCAAGCTGTCGGCATTCCCAACCTGGCTTGCCGATTGTAAAAACTAGCTTCAGTGATACTGCAAGGTCATGCAGTCTCTCAGTTGATATTTGGCGAGCCACCCTAAACAGCAGCTACGGCGCTGATTGGCTCTATCCTCTGGGCAATTGAGCATATCAAATTTTGGGTTCGTCCTGCAACTGTTCTGGCAAGCAGAAAGGCTACCTGAAGTCGGCAAGCAACGAAACGTCTGCTGCAAACCGCTCGCTTTTTCCGACCCTGGCAGCTCGCCACCACCAACAAAGAAGCCAGGAAGACTGATGAGCAAGCAGCTCATTGCCTCAGGAATAACGACATGAGCAAGAATGGAAAAGTCAGTACCAGTCACTGCAACGCCATCTAGCAAAGTTCTGTATCTTCGGTTTGACAAGGCTCCTCCTGAGCCGCGCATGAAACAAGCTATACCCACAGGTTGGTCTCACGAGCGCTAGGAACCACCAGCTTCGCTGATCCACCAATCACTCATCAACTGCGTGTCTATCCGATAGTAGATTTAGGCTGGGCTTTGGGGGATGACTGGCTGGGGTTGCAAATGTCTGCTTCGCGTGCAGGCACGAAGCTCATCCCTCTTTCGTAATCTGTGGATCGGACAAAGTACGCCCGCTGCGACCCAAGGAGAGTGGCGTAGGACCTGGCCGAGACTTCCGGCTTTCAGTTCGTCGATCCGAAGACGCATCGCTTTGGGGGCGAAGCTTTCCGGAACTGGGTACCCGACATGACCGTCATAACGGCCCTGTGCAAGACACCGTCAAAGAGGCTAAGCCTGGCAAGATTTGAGAGATGCTTGCTGCGCTCCATGCTAAGAGGCTCTGCCTGCCCGTGGCAAAATGATGAGCCAGGACAGCTCCAAGAAGGAGGGCCTCACACAAGAACATGTCACATGTCAAACGTCCGACTGAGATACCATTAGCAGCAGGCAAGAGCTTGAATCTGTGAGCAATCGGGTCACCAGATTACATCACTGGCAGGGAGACCCGGCCGTGGTCGTCGCAGGATAAAGAATCCTTGGCATCGAATCTGCTCAGGTCCAAATAACTCTTGGTCTCCCCTAGCCCTATGCTGCCCCTCACTCTGCTTGAAATTGTCTGGAGGCCCTGGCGCAAAATAGAAGAGATCTCGCCAGCTGCCGAGAACCACCCTGCGCAGCCGCCATCTTCCGAAGTCTGGAGTCCAGGAGAAAAAGTATGGCCTCAGCTGAAGGGACCCGGCACCCAATGCATCCGCTGGAGGTTACTCTTGTGTAGGAACGCTTGTGAAAAAAGCAGGAGACTCATGGATTGACATCTCTTTCAAGCCGCACTCCTGTCCTGGTTCTGCATACGAGAAAATCTCTGGAACTTTCTAGAACCATGAGGCAGCGGCCGCATTCGGAAAACATCCACCTGCTCAAGAGGGTCAACCCATGCAATCAAAGACTGAAGTGGCTAAAGACTTCACGCCAAAAAACACTCCTTGATCAAACAAAACGCAGCCAAGGCATGAAACGGCCTCATCATCCCGATTGCCAAGAAGCGCAGCCTGTGCAGGAGGCCAGTCGACATCGTGAGCGACCCTCTTGCACCATCATGCAGGTTGGCTGTCAAAGGAGGAAACCACTGCGCAAGCTTGTTCCAACCAACATCTGCGCGATACGAGACTCGCATCACTGTACAAGTCGGCCTCGTAAGCAAGCAGTGTAAGAAACGACAAGACTAGCTACGGCATCATAAGCGAGATGCTCTCCCGTGACGAATGCAAGCGAGGAGTTTGCAAGTCTGGCCTTAGCAGACCCCATCCTCAGCTGTCAACTGTACACACTAAGATCACTAAAAACTCATGGCAGCGCCTTTGAGCTGCAGATCAAATTTCGGAGCACCAAGGTTTGCAGACGGCACCAAGGAGAGAGTTTCAGAGCCTTTTTCAGCATTTTCAGGTCGATCGGGTCTGTCATCCGGTTCAGCCGCCCATTGAAGACCGGAGGAGCTTCAGTGACTTTCTGAGCAGCCACAGCATACAACTCCTCCGGCTGACGTGGAAAGGGAGGATCCTCTGGGCCCCTGAGAAGGAGCTCCAACAGGACGCTGATCTCTGCCACTCCAAGGGCTCGTTCATCCAGCAAATCGAAAATCTTCTGAAGGCTGCCTCCTTCACGAATGCGATGCAAGATCGGAGTGTAGGCAAACCAACCATTGCCGCAAGCATGCAGCTCCTGAGCCTCACCCTTCAAATCGTCCAGGATATCCAGAGGTAACTCGAGCTCTTCGTCAATACGGTTGTAGTAGGAAACAACTGAGTCATCATCAGTTGCAAGCCGGATGACCACGAAGGCATTCAGGCCTGTGGCAAACTCCCTCAGCTGCTGAACAAAGTCATCCTTCCCCGTTCCAAAGCCGTCGGAGGTGGGAACGCCATCTGTCACCACGGACAGCATAACTCGCCCATGCTGCGCCTGTCCTTGAAATCTGCGCTTTAGGTCCCGCAGACGAGCAGCAAGAGGCGTCGTGCCGTGGGGTCCATTCCGTTGTAGCATGGTTTGCAGTGTCTGCAGCTGCGCGCGATCTCCATCAACTGAGATGGTCACGAAGTCCCTGCCCTCTTGGATCTTTCCAGGGCCTGGATTGAGCAGGTGGAACTCTGTAGAAATTCCTGCGAAGAAGTTCCACTCAGCCTGCTCTATCGCCGTGGCACAGATCTCTTCCCAACGAGTTGCTGGAAGAGAGGTGGTGCGCCCCAGATGGTCGCTTCGGAGCACATGACCATCTGATGCGCTTGTTGATCCGGAGTTGTCCAGGAGAAATGCTCGGAGTGCAATGCCAGAGGCTTCGTCAGCGACTGTCTTGGCCAGTTGCCATGGAGCTCCCAGGCCTTCGAGTCCTTTGACAGTCACGTAATTGCCATACACAGCCTCCTCACACTCTTTCTGCTTCAGGGGTACTATGCTAGTGAAAGGCGCGATGCTTCCATGATTGGACGAGGAATCTGATACCTTGCGCGTGGGCATAACTCTCAACTCTTCTGCCAAATGCTGTACAAGCAACGTCGACTTCAGGGATGCTGCTAAATCTCTACACCGAAACTGCCGCATCCAACCTCCCAGTAGGACAGGAGAAGGCATTCGATGGCGGAGGTCTGGCAAGCTCAGAAAAACTCGACAGCCAATTGGGAATCTCGGCTTTCTAGGAAAAAAGGCTTGCAATCTCAACCCTGTCACGGGTAGACAGAACATAGCCTGATTCCAAGCATGCAACTCCTGGATCAATGAAGTGGATCATCAAACCTGCTACCAGCACCCTGTCAGGCTCAGCAACCAAGGCTGAATAGAGATTTGCCTGCCATTTTGCATGGGACGCATGGGACAGCTAAACACAGCGTCAATGCGCCGAGGCCGGAGCATCTGCTCCAAACCCCACCCCCACTTCACCACCGAGGCGGCACTCGCACTAGAGATTCAATCATGGCAACTGGGGCGCGTGCTACAAGGAGGCCCAGCAAGGTCCATCTCGCATAACAGGTGAAGATTGGCCCGTGATCCACCTGCGTGCGCCAGGACACTGCTTTGCCTGTGTCTTCCGAATTTCACGAAACAAAGCTGAACAGGAAAGTCAATTCAATCGCTGATAACTACCTGCGCCGTGCTGAAAAGCTTAGCCAGGCTTCCCCGGCCTTCTCCCCTTTGCACATGGCCTGCAAGCCTGAGAAATACAAGTACCATCGAGCTATGACGTGAAATCTTTGGCAGGCATCTGCTCTCAAACACATTCTTGTGTTGCTTGAGCTGTGCCAATCGAAATACCAGCCTGCTTGCGTGCTGGACTTTGGCTTCAACATGGGAAAGAACTAGCAACTAGCAGCTAGCCCCCAAGGCGAAGATCCGCTTGCAGCCCAGCAGCACATCTCCTTTCGAGGCAGCTGGCACTTCTTTGGCGACAGCTGTGCATCCTGCAAAATTACACCAGCATCGCAAGTTTTGAAAACAGGATGGATGACTTAGATCTGTAAAGGGTGTCGCAGCCACACAGCGGTGTCACGAAAGAAAACCCCGCCAGCATGGGCGCAGTTCGTTGTTGAAAGTCGGCTTGTTCTGCACGTACGTGTTCTGCCTCATCTTCCAACTTGTCATTGTGGTCATCTCCGGTGCCAACCTCAAAGTAAGGGTCACTTGACAGTCTGCTGATCCCGTTATTCCATTCCACATCGGCTACAAGGCCATTTGCTGTTACTGCGACGTACAGCAAGGTCTCTTCTTGCATCTAGCTCTGGATACCTCTCGGGTCCCTGCTGCTCGACTCCTCACTCGACGCTGTACAGCCGAGGGCCGCCGCAGCGGAGGCACCTCCATGGGGAGCCTGCGCATTACTCGGCTGCTTCTCAAGGATGCAAGAAAAGGAGCACTGCAAAAGTCCAACACTTTTTTGGGGGGTCTGAACGAATAACTTCTTGATTGCGATTGTCTTTTTGCACAGAGGATGACTCTTTCATGTGGTGGCAATAACTCAACAACGGCCCAGTCAGTCGGGCGCGCGACTGCCTTCTCCTTCCTGGCAGCGGGCGCTCCTCGCCTGAAAGACGGGCTTCTTGAAGAGCCGGAAGCAAAGCTGGCCCAGAAGAACCGCATCAAACAAACAAAACTCACAGATTCTTCAGAAACTCCACAAGTGGGTGAGGAAAATGGCTTTCCTTAAGGCATACCTTACACACACTCGCAGCTGAAAGATCGGAAATACCGTTTTGGGCTCAGCTGCTGGCTATGCAAACATTCGATGAAGCTGGCTGGAACGCACGTGTCGAAACTATCCCTGAAAAGGACCCCCTGAAATACCTTGGCCCCTTGGCTTTGAAAAATCTAGGCGTGGCCTGGGACAGTATGCAAACGCCCCTAAGCTGTGGCGTCAAAAGCGTTAAGCACCTGGCCACTGGGCTGATGTCTAGATTCGGCACTGTCCTGATGCCAGGCTGTCGTGGTCTGCGAACACCACCACTAGCGTTGTTGAAGCAAATGCTACAAATCAGCAATCCAACATTTGAATGGCGGACTTCACTAGAATCGCAAAACCGCTTCACTCACATGCATGAGAACCATGCGATAGGACACTTTGGCAAAGCTGTCTTAGATTTCCCTGCATGCTGACCCTTCCACCACTCCTCGCCATTGCTGGTCAGCTCAGGAGCGCTGTCCGACTCATCCGGGAATGCCTCGCAGAGGCATCCAGTCTGGTATGGGCAGGTATCCCAATCTAAGCACGCACGAGCTGCTCAGCGAGCCGCAGATGAACTTGATACATCTTGGCTACAGATCCTAGAGCTTTGGGACCCCAGGGACCCCAGTTCTTTACTTCGTTCTGTTTAGTTACAACGCATACGCATTCGGAAAGTGCAGAAGGAATCGCAAGGGAATCGTCTGCAAGACACCAATCACCAAATGGTTGCATCCATGTTCGCAGGCCAGGAGCCAAAGCCAAAGGTTGAAAGTGGAACAAAGGCCTTTTTGCGGATTATGTTACATTCACATATCAGGCCACCCCGAAACGCCTGCTTCGCTGCAGCAAAGTAGTGTCGCCCGGCTCGGAAGCCAAGCAGAAACCCGCAGTTTGTAGTGATGTCCAGCAGAAAGATCGTCCTGCGCTCCCCAACAGCTATGCCAAAGCAGAGATATGTTTCACGCCAGTCCATGCAAAGTGATGCCTGAAAATGCTTGCCAAGTGGCCAATTGATGAACATGCCGGAGCATATCCGGCCATCCTCGGACTTGTCCTCACCCTTCTCCTGGCCATACGGCAAAACCCCAAGCAAGAGGATTCTGGCAAAAGAAGACATCCAGTAAAGAAACGTCAATCTGGACAAACCGTACAACTGCATGGACATTGCCCCAGCAGAAAGGCGCCCCTCATTTTGATAGAACACACTCCTCATTGGTCATGTGGGCATAGAATTTGATGGCGCTCCGGACCTGTCGTGGTTTGCTGTCCAATGGTCCATGGGTCACTTGTGCAAGATGGCAAGATGGCCTCATTTGAATGGTAATGATGTGAAGAATTTGATTTCAACCTCTTGCTGGGGCCGAGTGGATGAACAAGGATGAAAGCTTCAAAGCGTCGCCAGGAAGACTGTGCCAAGCACTGCTCGACCCAGTACCACTAACGCCAGGCAAACGTACCGACGGTATACGACATCGCTGTCCTGCATCATGTATTTTGGAGACATGCGCTGATACTGATCTTCCAACAACTTTGTGAGCTGAGTCGGACGCAATGGCAAAAATGTCTGCTTTCTTGCTTGTACACCCGACGAATCTGTGGATATCTGTGGTCTGTGTATCCTCGTCTGATGGAAGAAGCCAAAGTTCTTGGCTTAGCCGGGTAAAGACCTGGGCAGCCCAAGACGGTCTGTAAGGGGGCGTCTGTCGCAGGCACTTGGTCGAGAATGCAATCTTGCCATCAAGCATATCAAGCTATGTTCTGCAACCCTTCGGTCCAACATTTGCACACATCTGATGCTCACAGAACCATGCAGTAGGAAGCTGCTGGGTTGGCTGATGACCACCTTTGCGCTTATTCCAATCGCTGCAGTATTTGCCCCAAAAACATTTTTTGAGCCTACACGGCAGGCTCAAAAGATCTGAATGCACCAGCACCAGGGCACCATCGCAGCCGAGACACAAGATTAGGCCACTTATGGGCATCACCGTCGAAAAGCTTCTGACGGTGAAGAAACCCGGCACGGAAGCAAAGAACCACGAGGAAGCACCGCATCGCCTTCTGAAAATTCCACACAACCTGCACCAAGCACATGAAAAAGAGTCCATGTTGCTAGTTGCTTGAGTGATCAGCTGCAATGAGGTCTAGCATCCGACGGCCGCACTTCAAACGGAGGTGCTCTGGATGCTGTCTAGGCTTGAATTTGGAGCTACTTTGAATCATGCAAAGTTATCACTAGCTGGCGCGCTGCTGGCGCTCCTCGCCCACGGCACACGCGGAAAAACAGCAATGGATGCGGGTGATGTACGAAAGTCCAAAGAAAGCGCCTGGCCTGTTCAGCAGGGGGGACACCACTGCGCGTCATGTCCTTCCAAGCAACATGAAAGCATCAGCTGCCCCACAGAAGACACTCACAGAATCTTGATTGTCGTGACGATGATCATTGGCGTCACTGAGGAGCTCAGCTATTCTGAGTCTGAAGCCTGTACGGTAGCATCTGCTTTACTGGCAGCAGCTTGTAAGCTACTACTAAGCAGACAGACCAGTGCCAGCCCAGCCTGCGAGGTGTATCCCGCCAAGGCACTCAGATTGACCAGCAGCAGCAACAATATCACGATGAAGCTGGCCTCAGCTGGTCCCTGAACGAAGCATACACAAGCTTTTTGAAAGGAGTGCTGTTGAGAATCTCTGCTATTCTTGCATGGGATGAATGAATCACAGGCCATGAGTGATGGGTTGAGAAAGCCGGGGTGAGACGTGAACTTGTCTGTCCCCAACAAGTGAGCCGATGAAGGTACATGTGTTCTGCGTGCCGCCAGAAGGCCTCGGCACAAAGGAGCAACCGCTGGAACAAACATGTCTGTCTGGTCGTGCCAGCTTCCATGTTTTCAAGAATATCCTAAACAGTTGCACTGCGGTGTGTTGCCTCCTGTTGAGATCGTGTGCAGAAAGTGACTAGGCCTAAGAACTTCCTGATGTTGTCACGGCTACGTGCACCGACAGGGTACATACTGCAGAACCTGGCTTCTGACTGGTGTTGTCAATAAGCTTGCTTCCTACATCTCCGGTTGTTCTCCCTAAGAGCCGAAAATGTCAGCAATCGTTCTCACCGGTACAGCAGAGGCGCTGCAGCTTGCTGTTGGGAAAAACAGGACGCGGTCGTTGGATGTGCATGGCCTTGCGTAGCTGTCACGAAGATTTTAGCCTTCGAAGCCTGCCCTTAGCTCTCGGCAGCCGCCACTCACAGAAGAGACCGAGAGCACGAGCGAGGCCGACATGTCTTGAGAGTGGCAGTATCTCAGCTAAAGCGATCAGGCAATATCGGATGCGTAGGAAAACAATCATTGTCCAAATCAATACCACAATAGACTTGTAGATTGAACTGCAGTCCACATCTAGACCTTTTCCTTCAATCCACAAACACCTTCTCATATCTGATGTGTTGGCAGATGTCAAATTGCTCTCAAACAGTGTTCTCTGTCGAGGCTCAATCCTGTGTGCCTACTTTGAGTTGACCTCGACCTGCCTCAACCTCATATCCTGTCAGGGCTGGGAACCACTCAATCCTGCCAACATCTTCCTTTTTGAATCATTTGTGTCTGCAGGCGGCTTTGAGTGCTTGTGCCTCTGTCCAAAGCGAGCTCTTTCTACGGCTGACCCGAGCTGCACTTAAGCAGCCCAGTCAGAACTGTTTTCTGCATGTTGTGATGACATGCTTGAGGCTTACCTTGCTTCCATCGGCGGATACCGAAAAGGATAGAGATACGTATGGTCTTTTTTAGCAATGCAACATGTCTGCAAATCCGCTGTAAAAACTAGACGAAAAGTTGCAGCATGAAGCTGCACAGATTGAGGGCCTGCGCCTTGTTGAGCCTACTCACGCATGAATCTCAGCTTCAGAGTCCTTGGCTAGGCAGAACAAGTGGCGTAGCCAAACGCAGCCATGTTCCCATAAACAGCTGAGTCTGAGGAGCACACGAAGTAGCTCTTTCTTCTTGGGTCCTGGGGAGATGTAGTGGCTCCATGCACAATAGCCACCGCAAGTTGGGGAATACAACCAAAAAAGGGAGGAATGTTCGCTCCATGTCAGATTCAGAATGCTATCATGATCTCTGATCTGCCCTCGCTGACTCTTACCTACAGCAGGCCTTCTTTGTGAACTAGACGGGTAGTCATGTAAGCACCACGTCCCACTTAATCCTGTGTGCATTACAAGTAGTCCTGCGGCAGTGCTATGAAGAGACGCTGTGCTGAAGGCCTTCATTAACACGACGGAACCGCCATTTGGCCTGCGCCAAGGTTGCTAGCTTTGCTTTCATTGATGACATCCCCTCTTGAGCTTGCAACTCTGAGACCATCAAGATTGGAATTCGTTTGGCACTGGTTCCTCCATTTCTTTCACTTCCCTTCTAGCAGAAGGCTCATCACCCGGGTAACGAGCCTGGCTGCCCAGTTCCCATGCATGGGAGAGGCCTCAGAGTGAGCTGTCTGGAACGGAGTATGCCAGCCAAAGCAAGAAAGCTTGCCGCTTAAAAAACTGCTGTGCAACACTCCTCCGCGCCTTTGGCGTGCTGAGTGGCCAGCCACGATCGCCGGGCTCAGACTTGTGCTGGGCGAACCTTGGGTGCTGTCTGCTGCATCTAATTAGTGCTGAGCTGTGAAAGTGTTATGAAGAAAGCACACGATGCACGTTGCCTGTTGCTTAGCAAACCAATTGACATTTTTGTCAGCTGCGGCCACACTATGCGCCGGACCAACCGACCTGTGCTCAGGAAACAAACGCTGCGTATTTGCACGAGTGTGCTAGACCCCTTGGCATATGACAAGCCTTAACATGATCTCATTGATTTACATCAAATGCAACCTCTGCAGCCGCTGCCTGCTCTTCCATGCAAAAGAATGCCCGCACCTTGTCGGCAGTTGGGGGGTAATCAATGGCGAAGGTGACCTTTGCAAAGCGAAACGGTGTTTTGGCGCACCAAGCAGCCCAAAGATATCCGTCGCGTTCACACAGTGAGACAAGTCTTATGCAGTTACAACTGTATACTCCACTTTACCAGCAAGCGATGCGTGTCAGACCCAGCAGAAAGCTAGTGGAACACACTAGTCCAAGTACTTGAACGGATTGCTACTGGCGATGTCATTGCGGCAAAGGTGAGTACATCAATAGCAATAGCAATAGCAAAACCCTGCAAACATGCAAGCAGCGTTTGATCTCGATCTTACTCCTCAGGTTCCAGCACATGAGAGGTACCAGTAGTGGATGTTGCGCTGCATGAATTGACCTCACTGCAACAGTACTACGACTGGCATGTCATGCAACTATACTGACTGGTAAACAGAAGCCTGCAAAAGTCAGCAAGGGTTGGATGATAAAGCCTGTGTGGCTAACAGCCTGCAAGCAAAAAACGATTGCCTCGCGCCAAGTGATCTAGTGGATCCAAATCCACACAAGGGAGTCGCGGATTGTGTATATTAGTGGTGCTGGTGTTGAGCCTTGGTGATTGGAAATCAAATTCCCCTCCAAGACTCCGCACAAGGATGGCAGGTTGCCCTTCTACCATTTTCTGCCGCATCATGATACGTATTCTTTTGTATTGTCGCTAGGCCATCTCATAATCTGATGATCAGATAGAGTGCAAAAGCAGCATCTGCTGTCCATCAAGTAGCTCTGCCTGAGCTAATGGAAGTGTCGAAATGTGTCGAAATGCTGGAAGGCTGCATCTTGATCAGAGTCATCTCAATCTGGGTGTGCTAAACAGCAGGGCTTTGTAACGAACGATGCTAACAATGCTAATCACAGAGCCCTTCGAGACTTGTCTGGTCTGCTTCCCTACCAACATGACTGTGGGTAAGATCCCCTGAGAGTACCATGACAGCTTTCTGCCGCCTGCGTTCCAGAGTGGTGCTGCGTAAGCCCTGCTCTGTTCATGGTCTCTCCCTGTCGGCTTCAAGAAAAACCTGCTCAAAAATACGAGCAAGGCACCATGGGCTTAAAGGCGAGGTCAGAAGCTTTGTCGAAGAAGACGATGTCGGAGCATCTATCAGCACCTGGCAGCGCAGGCAAGACGCAGAGCTCTGCGGATGACAACCTTGACCACAAGAATCATCAGTGTAACTACTTGTAGAGGCGACGGGAAACAATTGGACCAATCCCCGTAATCCCCGTCCATTTCACGGGGTCCCTGGTTGTTTTAGCTTCCACGTCCACAGCAAATAGTTGAGGACCCCAGCGGCTGTGTGCCGACTTCAGAATATGCTAAGTGTGCTGTGGAACCCAGAGCAGTGCAAGAGGGACTCAGCCCACTCAGCTCAGAACAGCTCACATCGGCGGCTTCGTAAGGTACAGGCAGAGCCGCCTCTACCTGACGGAGCCACTCCTCTCATCGTCAATTGTAGCAGTAGTATTCTGCTATTGCATGGCCTATGTGAGCATGGCTTGAGGGCAGTGTTTACGGGATTGAGCATGAAACTGCAGCACATCGTCAGCAAAACTAGTGCTGCTCCTTCTTTTGAAACTTGGGCTCAGCGTTCACTGCAGGACGCTTGAAAATTGTAGGAACGAAGCCTTTCTGACAGCACATTGCTGGAAGGCAAAGAGATACGGCATACATCGGAGCAGCTCGTAAGGACTGCATGGCCGATTGATGCCACTGCAGAGTCAGACAATGCGCAGAGGTGTCCGAAGCGTGTGTAGCACGAATAGCTGCGCCGTCAGCACGGCAACGCCTCCTGCCTGCACCAACAACTGTTCACACCCATACTTATTTGCTTCAATTCAAAAAATACGATTGACCAAAAACCAGAAAATCTAACAGAATGCATAAGAGGCCTGATGCGCCACCCCCAGCTCAATGGGCACATACAGCATCAACGTGGCTATGCCCAAGCACCTGAAGGTTGACAGACCAGGGGTATTAGAGCAAATCGAAGGAAAGTTGCTACTTTCGCACATGAAGGCCGAGCTACATTTGCGCTGCGGTCATGATGGGTAACAGGCTTGTTGCACTAGCAGCAGCCGCTGACAAGGGCAGTTGCAAGGAGTAAGCCTTGGCTTTGCAGCAGGAAACACAAAATCATGAACTCACCAGCTGAACCCCAGCGCAGGAATCAAATGGCCAAACACCACGTGTGCTGACCAGCAACCCACACTCCAAGTGACGATGCCACTGAGAGATAGGCCAGCATCCTTCCCAGCCCACGAAAGACCCAAGCTGAAGTTGGGGCAGATTTAAAAAGAGCTACGGCTTCTCTGCGTTGAAATTGTTTGATTGATTGTTTGATTGATTGCTTATAGGTCGTGTCCAATCCTTGCGTGTTGCAGGGCAAACCTGCCCTGATATTCACACCAGCAAACTGGCCCTGCACAAGTTTAAAGACGCAGCTCTGCATATCACGTGAGCAAGCAGTCCTGTGGTTGAATTGAACCACCGGAGTCTCCTCAAAGAATGCCCGCCAACGGCTGAGTGGTTCAGCCGCTACTGCTGACCACTCCTTATTCGAATGGAAACTTTCACAAAAGCCGGCAAGTATAGGAATCAACCAAAAGGAGATGTTCTCCAGAATCAAGTGTCTGGAGGAACCCAGTCATCCAACATCTTCGGCCAGGTGTTGTACGCTCGCCCTGCATCGTTGCCTGCTACAAACGGCCCGCTCAGCAGGGTGAGAAGAACCACAGACCTCAGCAGCACTCATAGCAGCACTCTACAATGGTCCTATGGTGAACATCTCACAGAAGCTACTCTGGGCCATCCGCGCGCTTAGAGGCTGGGAACTCGGGACCCTGCGTAGCGGGGATGGCCAGCATCCTCACCTTGCCAGCTGCAGTGATCGCCTCCGCGCAGCCGTGGATTGCTGCAGGGCTCGGTCTCAACAAGCCTGACCGAGTTTCTCAACGGGCAGCAGAGAGAATCAGGACACCAGCGTACCTCAAGCTTCACGATTGGATGCAGACAGGAAGCTGAGCGTGTTCCAAACGCAGCCCGCATAAATGGTCAGCGCTGCTGTCCAGTGCGATGCCAAGCGGTATGGCGAGACCTCATTTGCTGAAGCGGCTAGGGGGAGGTTGAATGAGAACAGAGCATTGCCCACTTGTGGCAAAAGGCCAGCCAGCATGCCATTTCATATACGTACTCTCTGGTCAGAGATCCACTGACAAACATGGCATCTCTCCGATCTCCGGCAAAGCTAGGGACACAGAAAATGCGGGTTATCCTAGTGGTGGCCTTTTTTATGTTGCGATTCTGTCTCTCAGCGCATGCTGACCATTGGGTGCGTGGCCCATCGTCGTATAGTTGTAGTCTACAAAAAGCACTAAAGTCTGCATACCGTTACAAAGATCTTCGTTGAGGAGGAAGCCTTGGGTGTCTTTGCAGCAGGCATTTTGATACCAAAGCATCTCACCTTTTTGCACCAAAATGAGATGCAACTAGTGCTCCAAAATACTTCAAAATGCTCTTCCAGCGGCACCACGGGTCTTATGAAGACAAGCGGTTCATGTCGGTCCACTCAAAATAAGACTATGAAAGAACTGTCATTTAAAATGGAAGCAGCAGTCAGAAGGGGAAATGCAACGCTAGCACGCAACAATTCAGCAACAAACAGCAATGTCAAATCAACAACCATCACCGATGCGACAGGCTCCAGGCAATATTGGGACGGCAATGGCAATGACTACATCGACAGCGTCAACCACCATGACAATGCCGAGGGCGAGGCCAGGGAGGACAACAGGAAGAGCAGCTTACAAAACAAGAATGACGGGCATCGACATGAAATCAAATTGTCAAAGCCAGAAAAGAGTCTAAGAAGCCGAGTTGCGCGGGGCCGTTGGTTGTGCCCAAGGCTTGGTGTATGCTTCTCTGGCGGGTCCAAACCACTGCGCACCATCCACCAACCCACAAAGGCCTCTTGCAAGCCGAACTAACGCTGCTTGCCACCCTCCCGCAGAAAAGCTTCTGTACTGATGGATAGAATCCTCCGCCTGGGACAGCCCGAGAGCGAAGAGGCCCGTCAGCCGCGCGCCCAGCCGAGCGCGCAGGATGCCACGTGCTGCAAAGTAGCCCTCAGGCCGTGGTTGCACTTTCCGATTGATTTGGCTCCAATTCAATGATAAATCAAGTGCTCGCATCAAGCGCTTTAGGGCGCATGTAACCATGTAAGCTGTTGCCTCTCATAGAGCACTGGTTCCAAACTCCATTCGTTCTGGTTTCTGCAGAATGTCCCAGCACTACAAGGCGCGGATGCCACGCAAAACTCACTCCTGCTAAAGCTGCCGCAGCTCGATATGTAGCCCATCCAACACAACTCGATAGAGAAGCCTCCTGATCAAGTCCCACGGCAGTATTACGGTCTCCACAAACCAACCCCAAATGGTTCTTGAAGCGGCAATGAGCCACCCTTCCAGCAGTCACGCCTAGCATCATGCCAAGGTGCGAGAGGCAAGGCAAACAAAAGACCAGCTGTCCGCCCCCACATCCTGTGGAACCACTCCACAAAGTAGATACGCTTGAACCTTGGTCAGCATTCCATGACGTCTGCAAGACACCCGACTAGAAACCTGCGACCCCTCGACTTGCTACAGGGTTTCAAATGGTGCCTCACAGCAATGATGGAACCAAGGTCTGCTAATTTGAGCACTTGACACCGAAAACTTTGTTGATTCAAAATGCTGGACAGGTCATGATCCAGTCAAGAGTCTCGTCCAGCTCCATCTTGCCAGCATGGAGTCGCTGATACTCGGGGTACTTCTTGTACTCCTCGAACTCCTGGCATGAATCTAGCTCTGTAGCACCAGAAGTGTACTTTACCTCCCACTGCTCTAGAAAACCCATGTGTCTACAAGAGATGCTGCCTTGACCCATGCATCTTGGCTAAGGGGCAATCGCCGGCCCTCCAGGCCTTATTTGCAAGAATGGAACTGTCAGGACTGACTGGCATCTCTTGACTTTACGTCTGCGGCCGGGGGTCGCCAATCTGTCATAGACAAACCACTTCCGGACAGCCGCGTATATCCTGAAGATGTCTGTGTTGTTCGTAGTGGACGCATGCACGCATGCCCGCGCATAGAAAAAAGAAGCCTCCAATGGCAATCATGGAGTACAGCATGCCACAGGTCCTTACCAAGTTGCAGCTGATGCAGCAGACAGCAGCAGACTGCAGGAGATCTGAGCTGTTGGTGTTAGGATGTACTGGACCATGTGTCAAAAAAGGACACCAGTGCGGCATGAGCCACCCAGCTAGCCAAAGCCCCACTGTGCGCTCCCACCCAGGAGTCACGAGCTCCCCAGCGGCCACTGAGCTGCTGCTCGTGCCTTACTTTATTTGACTGGCATTTTGGGTTTTGCGTATGATTCTTCGAGATGCGGGCGTTATGAAGATGTAAGAATGCACATGGTCTGGAAACACATGGCCTGGTTTGGGCTGGCAGTCCGCGCTGCAATTCTGCAGCCCAACAAAACTGGGCGTCTTGTAGCAGCGCGCCTAGTGTGTTGAAATGTGAAAATCAACCCCTCATGTTGGAAACTAATCTTCGTCCGAGTGCCTGCAGCCGTGGCTAAAGGTGTGTTAAGCGCCGCTGTTGCCTTGCACCGGAACAGCCCACCGCACCGCGAGGTGCGTAGCCTCGATTTTGGGAAGTTTGAGTTTGGAGTTTAGCACCAGGCCCTATGATGTCTAAAGGGACCAGAATGCAGAGAACCCTCCTCAAGAGGCGTTCTACTTCTCCGTACAATTATATTGAGTGGATCATCTGGCCTAGGTTCTTGCTCTAGTTTGCGCAAATCTTTACTCTTGTTCATTCATCATTCATCATGGTGCCAATCTTCACTGACATTGCGTTGAGTAACGGTAAGGGTGCCAAACGCCGTGCAGAGGCAGCACCGCATCTTGCTGCCAAGCTCAACATTGTTGCTCGAAAGCCTAAAGATTGCTTGTTTGTTTTTCCTCCATGCTTCGGATAGCTGGGGCTTGTTCACCGTTACATAGTGGTTCTTTTGCTTGCGCTGCATGTCTTCAGCCTTGCTACGGGCAGAGGATCATCTTGTTGGCCAGAGCAGAATATCCACTTATGTCTGAGTCATTTGTCGTGCTCATCCGATAAGTGCTGCCAGAATCTGCTGCTTGAGGTGCGATGGATATTGACCGTGTGCTCTGCTTATGACACCTTGCCTATTCTGATCTTGGGCTCCAGAAGGCATGTTTGTTCAACTGCGTTCAGGCGCAAGACCCAAGCACCCACATGGGCCAGCCTTCTCCCGACTCCAGCCCCGGGTGTCACCTGAAAAGGGTGACATGTTGGCAGAATCAAAGCTGCAGTCATGATTATTCATGGGACATGATTGGGCCTTCAGGTGACGCAATCCGCCCTTGAAGGCGTGTTCGCACGGACCTTGGTCACGAATTTCACGAAACTGATTTGCCATTTCGCAGTACAGTACACCTGCTGGGCTTAATCCAGCGAACACAGCCGCAGCATGCCGTAGCTGCTCTTGGGTACTCACTGTCTCGGAAGGTCGATCGGGGCACCGACCTCTCAGCGCAGGCTCAGCTCCCAGGCTTCGGGGTCAAGGCTTGTCAATGCGCGCGAGACGAGTTGATTTGTTGGCGAGGTCAGCGAAAACCAGAAGCTTCAAGAAAGAACCGGGGTACAAGTGCTTCTCCAAGCTTGGGCTAGCGTGCCTGACGTCTTCCAGGCAACCAGTTCAAAGGCTGTAGGCCTGCACCAGCGTGATAGGGAGCTATGAATGACTGCATACCTCTCAGCATCAGAACGAGGCATTGACGCCTCTCAGGTCCATCTTAACAAGCCATGCATGGCCCGTCTGCAATTGTCAACAAGTGGCTACTTGCCTGGGCACTGCGACCGCCTGTGTCTTGGACGCGTGGGGAGAGTCCTCAAGTGAACGTTTTCAGACTGGCCCAGCTCTCTGTGAGGCCTAAGACGTTATGGCATTCGACTTAGCTTACAGCAGCATGCCATTCCCTTCATGCAAGTTGAAATGTGAAAAGTCTCAGTATCTCTCTCAGTTGCCAGTTGCCGCCCGCCTTCGTGGGCTGCTGCTCTTCGACTCTCGTGAAGGTTCGGGCAAAACGCGGGCTGGCCAGTCAGCGGGACAAAAAATACCACAGTGGAAGCTGCATGCACCACAGCCAGCCTGACTCTTTTTGAGCTGGCCTTGCTGAGGATGGTGGTCCTGTACAAGCCACGCCAAGCTGCTGATATCATATTACTGCATCTTCCAGTAGCTGCCCGAGCCCACCTTGACTTTCATGACATGCAATTCAGTCACGCACTACTTGTAAATCATCTGACGCTGTCCTCTGCAGGTAGCCTTTGGAGCTCGGGACTGCGAGCATCCTTTAGCTGAGCTGGTCCCGGAAGCCTTGCAGCAAGATATCAGGCTGCCGTCAACATGCAAGCCTGGTCAAGGATCTTTCCCAGCAATGGTCGCTGCCGGACAGGCGCGCATGGAAATTGCAGTTGCAGGCATCTCTATGGGTTTGCAACATGTTTGCGCTGAGCAAGTGCTTGGGTATGCCTGGTGTGCGAGGGAGGGCTGGAAGGCTTTACGGGGCCAAAACGATTACCAAAATTGTTAAAGAGGTAACTTCCACGCCCGTCGCGCCTTCGCGTCCTTTGCCTGCCTTGGATCCGAGGGCTTCGGATCCTTGGGATTCTTTCCTGCGGTGACCTTTTTCCACCGTGGCTTCGCGGTCTGGACGCCTGGCTGCCAGAGGGGAAATCATGCAGCAGCAGTCTTCGGATTTGACAGCCAGATAGAGCCTTTGTCACTTGCGGATTTCGAAAGGGTCTTCTCGACGGTAGCCTGCGGCTACTCGCCGGAGCTTGAAACCACGTTTCAATGGACTGCTGAGGGCCCGACGCAGGTTGACAGAGATGACAACGAACGCCCCTTTACGGTCGGAGATGCGACCTGCGGTTCAACTTCTAGATTTGAGAGCTGCTGCTGACCGCCAATGCATGTATGGACTGCAGTTGATTGCGATGCCCAGGTTTGCCGGAGAGGAATTTGTAGCTGCGCCATGCTGCTGTTCAGCGCCGACTAGAAAAAGAAGGACAGATTGACAGACTATTTCGCAAGCTGAGGGCACATCATGGTTGTAGAATGATCCAGACGTGCATGGTGTTGCGATGCGCAGTCTTGCGGAGAGGAAATTGTGGCTGCACCACGCGCAGTATGCTCCACAGAGTGTTGCTCCGCAAGTTTACTTGCTAATTGAACAGCAAGCCCCCAAGCCCTGCCAAACCACAAGTCTGAAAACATGAAGTCCGTGTCCAGTCGTTTAAATTGCGCCTTTCGACGCGGGCTGTATTCGGGACTTCATGCAGACGAGCTACAGCAAGAAACGACTGGGTCTTCCAGCCAAGTTGGTCTTCTAGGCGTAGGCAGCTTATCTCAAAAGCTGAGGGCACATCAAGGTTGCGAAGCTGCCACAATGTTTATTGCGTTCAAAAGGCCAGCCTTACTAACGAGGAGATAGCCGCAGGTCTTTATTGAGAGTGGACTTGCAAAGTGAAGGCCCGTCATTGTGTGCTTCCAAGCTCTATGCCATGGCAAGGCGTGATAGTGTACTCCCACCTGAGAAGATTTCAAAACAGGTCAAATAGGCCCCTGACTTCTGCGCCTTTCTCCGCCTGCAGGCAAGAAAGACGTACTCAGTATTCGCTTCAGGCCATGCTGGCAGTGCGCATGCCCAGGGGTTGTTATGAAAAACGTCAATATGTTCCCAAAGCGATTTTGTGAGGTGAGACGCAAACATCTGCTGTCTCACCAGTCTGCATCCCTCGAACGAACATGGCTGAATCAAGCCATAAACTCTCAACGACCAGACTCCGAATACATACTCTTCTTGACGTTCTGACAGCTCTTGATGTATTGCGCCCAGGCCTTGAAAGTGGCCTGGAGATGCCTGTGAAGCTTTTCCAATTCCACCGCCTCATCCATGACAAGCTACTTATCATGAAGAAGCGCATGATAAGAACAGGGATATTCATCCGGATACTGCTAATTAGTCCGAGGATGAGGACAAGATCATCACAAGAATGACAACAATGCCAACAACACAGCAAACGATACGAAATTGAATTCGCATTCTTTGTAGCCGCAGTGGTAGCATCAGCACTTGTGCAAGTGCTCCTTCGACTGTTGCAACCCGCACTACAACTACTACAGCGGCAAGAACGAATAGCAAGTGGGGCTTCTTCGCCCGAAACGCTCCATCATAGGTTCAGTACCCGTGGTGCAAGAACGTTCCGAAAGCAGTAACGATAGTGATCAGGGTTGCAGTTTGAATCAGAGCATACGCATGACTACTTGTGCGGTCTTCAAAACTGATAAACATAACCATGCCAATAGACCATCTTGACATATCTTGACTGCATGTGAAGGAGCAGGAGTCAAGGGGCTGGATGCCTTGCTTGCACAGGAACGGAACAGACCTTAAACCAAAATCTTCCCTCACCAGGTCCTGCAACTATGTTTTCATTGCTACTGAAAGTCGTCAAGGATCACTGTCAGTTCTTGAAACTCTGGAGCCTGACTTCGCAGAGCCGAGCTGGGCGATGCATGGCCTGCATCTTGACTGGATTCAAAAGCCGGTTGAGGACTGCATGGCCTGCCTTACTTTGTTACGTTCCTCTATTATTGCTTATTTTGTCCCATGTCTGGATTACCATGACATCGTCCGCCGACCTTTGGGGACTTGTTGGATGATCTGAGGAGATTAAAAAAAAAACTTCGGGGTGTGTTGGTGGGTTCACAAGCTGCGTCTTTCTGGAAGCCCACATCTGAGGCAGCCGTCTGAGCACTCTGAGCCGACCTCGACACCGGCATGGCGTTCGAAGATTTTCTGCTTTTTGGGCACCAAGGTTCTGGCAACCCGGACCCACCCCCTGGGGACCCTCTGGCCTACAACCTGGAAAGACGCAACCGGAATCGCAGGCAGCGCGACAACATTTCAAACATCCGTTAATTTGATCGCGGTGTCGCTGCTGCAGCATCGGTTGCGCTGAATATGATTTCTGCTGCGACTTTCCGTTTCGTCTCCGCCTCGTCTCTCTGGGCCCCCAAAAAGCAGAACATCCTGAGCATGGACCGTTTTCAAAAGCGTAGGTTTCAATGGGTATTGGGGAGGCCAAAATCAAGAAATGGACCCTCGATGATGCTGATGATGCTTGCCGAGTGGGCCAGCATCATCACATTTGACGGCCTTGTACTCTGCCTGAACGCTCTCAGCCAGGCATCTTGCCCCAAGCGCGCCTGTGCCAGGCGGAAGCTGATTTGCAGTGCGCGCGCGCGGCGCGAGCTTGCGTTCTGGCGTTGCCCACCCCCGGAAGCAGGGTGCTTCCCGTGCCTCCGACCACCGTGTTTTTGGGGATAAAAAGTTTAGATGACTGATTGATGATGATTGATGCGTTGTTGAGGCTTCTGCCCCGCTGCGGCAAGTTTTTCCGGCCAGCATCATCAACACAATTGGGCCTTTGCTTCTCCTGTTTTCAACGCCTCAGCATGCTTAGGGTGGGGAAGGGGTGCTAGATCCACAAATGTGCGGCATCAAAAGGGAAATGCAAAGCCTGGAGCTGGCTCCTTGAAACCTGCTGGGCCCTAAAATGTGTAAACCTTAGCAAATATTGCACACCACCTCAACCTACGATGTATGTACAAAAAAGGACTTTTGAATTGCAACAGTTGTGCGCAAAAACCACGTTCAAAGCGGTCTGGATGGTTTCTCAAGAGGTTTCTACCCGAAATGGTATCCCAATTGTGCTGATCATGATCGCATACGGGGCATCATCAGCACAATTGGGCCCCCATTTTGGATCATTTTCCGTTCAACTAGACAGAGCAAGAGCCCTCCGAGACCACCCTAAGTAGCAAGAACATCATTTGATCATACAATTCTCCCGATCAGGAGAATTTTGGCAGGGGGTTGCCTGGTTTTCACTGATTTGGACCATCATAGACCCAGTTTTGGGGTAACCATAATGGATACAGGGGCTCTTAAACTTGGAAAGCCATCCTACGTGATGCCAATAGAATACGTCCTGCAAGAGCATGCTCAAAACTCGGCGCGCGAAGGAATCCACAGAACTTGCCATGCAAAGCATTTCGGGTTCGTGCACTCGTCATGCCAGAAGCCCCATAAACCAAACACTTATGGCATTGAAACACAAGGTCACTCATCTCGTAGTCAGGGACGTTACGAGGGCAGGGAGTGCTGCGGCTGTAAGTAGGAACAGCCTGCCTCGGACTACCGGGCTTCCACACAAGAGTCCTCTCTGTAAATTGGGGGGACCGGAAGCGATTCCTGCACCAGCTGGGAGGCCTGGGAGGACTCTGTCCTCTGCCTTCTCGTCCCTCACCTGTGCCTGCACCTGTGAAAGGTAAAGCACTACCCAATTCATGCTGCCCAAGTCTTGTCATTGCCAGGTCTGCACAGGGTGGATACTGCTGATATGTGGACGGTTGAGGTTCTGACAGGTTGCGAAGCGACCCTTTGGGTGCTCCCACTTCTGCTCCTCTCGTTTGTAGGAGGATCACAATGACCTGGCAAGGAAAGGGCTTGGAGTTTTCAGTACGCAGGCCACATTGAGCACCAATCATTGCAGCTCAGCAGCCGTGATCATCGGAAGCCTCTGTGGAGGAGGCAAGAGCCTGCTTGCAGACCATGGCAGAACCACGAGGCGTCTTCTCTGCAAAGCATCTGATCATAAAAGAATATCTGACAGCCATAGACAAAGCAGGTGATCCTCAGGGCACTACAGTTCTAACTTCTGACTCTCATGAAAAAGCTTACCTCAACCTTACCAAAAGCCTGTTCCGACGTCCTGCAAACCCCGAGCTAACACAAAAGGGCACTGAATTGCATGGCACTGGCACCTCAGGAAGGGGCTCTGCGCACCTGAACAGGGTTCAGCAAACAACGCAGTCTGAAAGCAAGGCTCCATATTGCATGCTCCGCTTGGTTTTCTGAACCGCGGAAAGCTACCATCTTCCGAACATGGTGCCCGCCCTTAGACAATAGATCTTCTATAGGCAGCCATTGATTCCAGATGGAACTGCCAGAATAAAACAGATCACGACTCAATCATAGCAGTCTGTCACCCAAAACGGATGCATCGTCTGCACTTCCCGGAACTGCCTGTGCAGCGTCCGGATGGCGTCGATAAGCTGCTGGTGACCTGGGCATCAAGACAGACTCAGCCTGGCCAGCCGGTTCAGCGCCCGCATAGCTGCTAGGACTGCTAGGAATTGAAATGCCAGACTCTCTTCCCAAACAATATGCCGTCGGGCTATGCCTTCGTCTCTAACCGTCGTCATGCCAAACATCGGTCTAAGCTTGGACCCCAGCGCTTCCTCCATTCCTGAAGGTTCGAAAGAGGAGACTTGTTGATGCTTGCAAACAAGAAAATCTACAGTCGTCCACCGCAATGTGGCATCAGGTCTACGCCAGGAAAATCATGTCAAGTCTACTCATGGTCGCATACTGATCTCAAAAAACATGGGCAAGGGATCCCCCTCCCAATTTACAGGCGATGCTACGCCCCGACCCCCACCCCTCTGGCTTCATGGTATGGATTTCTTATGGCACAAGCCTGTTTGCTCTGTGCCTCTAGGCGACAGAGTCAGCCTTTTGGCTCTATTAATTGTGTCTGTGTGAATGGAAAGGGGTAGCCTTTTAAGGGCACGGGTGGCATCTCTATGAAAAAAGGAGGTTGGGGTCTGCACCATGCACATCTATATGCAAGCATGTCGCCTGTTGCCTTCATCAACGGCTTCCCGGAAGCTACCACCATCCCCTTCAATGGCTCACCAGACCCCTTTACAGGGAAGTTGCACAGTACATACGCAGCTTGGTGAGAACTTCCAGTTATTTGCGCATGGCGGAAACATTAACTCCAACACTTGGGCTCTCTGTTACGGGCCTTTGCATGCCTCCTTTACTTGCCTTAAGCCAGAGGTATTATGTGGTCATGGCTTGGCAACGCCTTCAAAAATTGCCGCTGCTGCTGCAGCTGTAGGTTGACCGCAGTCCAAGTGAAATCTAAGAAGAAAAACTTGCCATGGTCATAAAGCCACTTGTATAATGTGAAATCCGAGGGCAGGTGCGATTCTATGCAATGGAGCCGGCGGATAGCATCTTCAAAAAGCACGGGGGCCAGGAGGGGGGGGTGGGGCTCGGCACTCTCTATGAAACGTAGTGAGCCCGTCTTGCTTTTCTAGGAAGCCAGGCGCCTAGCGGTCTTTAAGCCTTAAAAGCTCTTTCTGGGGACCACCGTGCTTCCGAGAGAACATTGAAGAGCTTGGGATGCTATTGGAGATCTTCAACGGCAGCTTGCATGTACAGCTACGCAGCTACAACTGAAACTGACACAGCTTTGCTGGAGCGTTGCAGTTGCATGAGAAAATAGAGCAGAAAGCGTACCATTCAGCATCCGTGGCCTCCGTAAAGCTCGTCCCATGTTCGCGCGCATCCTGTTCCAGGCCATGCTTTCTGCATTTAACGGCATTACAACCCTAGCCATCATATCCTAGCATGTCCTCACAATATGGGACACTTCTGGATAGACGTACCCTGTTAGGTCAGAGAACTGTGCCAGACCTTCAAGATGCCATCCATGGTTGAGGGCACTTCGCAATCTGCAACCTGGAGCATACAAGGTAGTTTCCCAAAAAAAAGGGGACCCCAATATAGACCCAAAAATAGTATGATCCTTATTATGGGGACCCCCAAAATGGCATTCCTAATTTTGGGAAACCCCCACAAGGAGGAGGCATCTGAGCATCTCTCAGCATCTCTGAGCCCTTGCAACTCATCTCATCTGCTCTGCTCTGCGCATCTTCGCGCACTTAGGCGGGGCCCAGCATCCTTTCAACTACCACAGGTAGCTGGAGCAACAAACTAAGCTGCTTCACCTTCTCGCCTGAAACTCTCCAAACATGTGTTTTCTACAACAAAACCCCGGGGCTCGCGCACAAGCCATGAGCGTGGGCGGCCCTACCTGCGCTTCTTCGCGCTCAATTCTCTTTTGCAGGATCACAAAAAAGCCGGCACTTCCATGCGCTGACTCGCGGCAGAAGGTGGCCTTCAAACCCCTCTCAGCTGCAAGAAGCCATGAGCGTCATCTTGATCGTCAGACCGACGCTTACTTCGCTAAATTTGATGTCTCGCGAGTAGTTTGCATCTGAACGGCAAATGAGGAGAAACAAGCCGTACTTGACAGTGCTTGCAGTGGCAGAGTCTACTCGGGGCACGTCGCTTGAGCAGCGCATTCACAGCAAGCGGTGCTGCCTCTGAATCCAACTACAGTATTAGCGAACGGAAAACAGTTCTGCAAATGGCGTCTGCAAGTCTGGGCAAGCTGGATGTCTTGTGGCTCACCGCATGTTCATCTCATGTCAGCATCTGACAGGTGCGACATAATCAGAGTCAAGCTGGATCCCAATCAAGTCATGTCATTTCGTGCCATTGGTTTCTGGGAACCAGCTTTACCCTTGCTAACGAATAGCAGCTGCTTTTGCCAGCGTCTACCACGGAAGCCACAGCAGCGTAGCAAGTTATTGTTGCACCGTAGTGAGAAGTACTGCCTTGCATGATCAGTAGGAGCACACGCCGGCATCATATAAAACGTGCGCATCCTTTCACGCATGTTTTACCAGAAAATGGGTTGCCCCTTCTTCAACTGTGCTTCATGATGTGCTACAACGAGGCTTGTGTCCAGGAAGCAACCCATCTGCAATCTTCGTCCTTCCTTAGAGGTTAGGGTACTGGTTGGTGTGGCAACGAACTAGTTGTCCGCTTTCATAATCGTTGTTCTTTTGGGCATTGTCGGGAATCACAAACTCAACGTGTCTGTCTATTGCTCCAATAACTATCGATTTCTGAACAACTTACAAAACTGAAGCGTCAGCTGGGCTGCACAGGACATCGACTTTGCATTCAGGACCTTTTGGTCTCAAAGGAAACGACAACACTAGAAATATCTTAGATCCTCCTGTCGCAGATACGTCGATGCCACCATCTAAGCGTGCCCGTGATGTGAGACGACCGGCGCCGCCGAAATCACAGCGTTGACTAGGCCTGACAGGGCACACCCGACAGTTGGCAACAAGCATCTCGTGCGCGCCGCCCTGCAAACCTGCCCAGACCGTCTGCATACTTTTCCCCTGCACGCTCGTTTGCTTGCACCTGCATTTGACATTTAAAAAAGCCTCACACCAGGCCTCAGGCTGGATTCGCGCGGTCTATCTTCGCCTGCATTCGATCAGAAGAGGGTCTGCTAAGGGGATCTGGCTGAAGGTGGCACACACGTCCTCGCCTATCACGGTCGCGGTCGCGATCACGGTCGCGGTCACGATCGCGATCACGGTCCCGGTCTCGATCTCCACCACGATCTCGTTCAGTCCTACAGGGCTGTAAATCATATCTTCAACGCGCCTTGCCCATTCGTCGACATCGCTGGGGCTCTGACGGCTTCGCACCACCGCCTGTACGACAAACAGTTCAGCACATCAAGCCCAAACGCCTCCAAGCCACAAACTTGTTGATGCCGCCTTTCTTCTTGGTGCCAGCAGGATACCTGGCGAGTAGTGAATAGTCACTCACAACCGCTCATCTGTCATGAGCTAGCTACCTTACCACCGACTACTTGCAGCGGGGCAGCTCTTGTCATGAGATAGCGGTGAAAACATCAGTCCAGGGCACTTGGGAGGGTTCTGCTTTGGAGCATCGTCAATGAGCAGAAAGTTCAAGTCCTGAGTAGCTTGAAACGTCCAGGCAGGCATAATCTCACAGCACAAGGCTTGCTTTCAGCACGAGGCTTGCTTTGAATCTCCAGCACGCACACTCATGACTTAGTTGGCAACCGCATGATCTGGAAGGATCACATACCGGATGTTGGCCCCGCCTGCTTGCAAGTAGGACTCTGCTCGCATTCTAGTGTGAGCTCATCTCAGATTCATGCTTTGTACCATTACGAGCATGTCTTTTGATACCAATACTATGGGACTTTTTTAAGACACCATGACCATTCCCACAGATCATCTGCTCACACAAGCTTGATGAAGACAGAAGTGCTCATTTGTTCAAAGGCGGCTTGTATACGCTGTTATTCCGGTGCTTTCATCGCCCTCAGCAGTGTTAGGGACCACACGAATCGACAGGAAAGCCATGTTGACCGGGTTTTTGTGCCGGACCTCAGCATTCTCAGATACTCTGGATGCAGCAATCATGTCGGTGATGAAACATATCCACACAACATTGTCACAGCAGTCTTGCTCCAGCGACTGCACTTCTCTGAACCTGGGACACCTCTCTCTGTGCTGGGCAAGAGGCTGTAACTTTCACCTGCTTGAGGTGCGTGTTCATGGATGTGTCCACCGCTGTGATGGTCCCCTGCCCAGATGTTGGGAGATGAGACCCGGAGGTGAGGCGGGCTGCACTGTGCCGGAGTGGGGCGCTGGGTTCTGTCACAATCAATATGCCATCATGCACGTGAGTACGTGCGAAGTTTGTGATGACGTCGTGTTGGCAAGCATGCTGGGAACATCAGGGCTGCCCTTTTTGAGACATGTCTTCGGAGCGCGCTGATCGACAAAACCCAAGTTGTTTTCCAGTTGTGCCCAAATATCCCAAAACCGGTATCCATACGACTTGCTGCCAGTCATAACAGCAAGTTAATACAGCTTACCAGTATTTAATATCTTTCGACTACATTTTGGTGCACCAGAAATCTGAAGATCTCAGCCCATTGCATATGGCCTTTTTGACCCACAATTGACACTTCGTTCAAAACCTGTGCCAATCTCTGCCGATACCACAGATATGAAAGGTGACAACAAATCGGACTCGTTGTCAAATGTTACTGGTGCAGGCACCCCTGTCGGAAGAAAACAGTTTCGAATACTTTCCATGTCATGTCTACTTGTTTTTGGAGTTGCGGTGGCAGCGGGGACTGCGGGAAGCGCCCAGCTGCAAAAGGCCTGATGATGGTGGGAGAGGCAGGTGGTGGAAGCGACAGAAGATGCAAATTCGTGCAGCCGCACCCGAGACACAGACCCAAGACCACAAACAAATGGGATGAGGGGACTGCAGGGCAAGAGCGGCAAGCGGCCTCCAACACCCTTGGCCCTCTGACACCGTCACAGAAGCTGCTACAACTGATGCCACCACTACCACCCCCACAACTCGACACAACCACCGCCAGCACCACCAGCACTACCAACACCACGAAGTCGACAACGATGGCAAAGACAAAATTGTGCTAATCTAATCGCTACCTGCACGTGGGGCAGCTGGCAAGAAAAATGCGAGCTGCAGAGAGGTTGGGCAGCAGAGGAAACGCCAGATGGCAAGCTGCGGGGTGGAGGAAGCACCCTAAGTGAAGCTGAAAGTGGCGGGCAGCAGAAGGAGGCTGCAAACGGTGGGCAGCTGAAGCTGCAGATGCAGCTGCAAAGGGTCCACAGACAGCACTAGTCGTTCGCTGCGAAGGATGGGAAGCTACAAACACCAGATGGCAGGTCACACAGCACAGCCTGGAAAACACCAAACAGCAAAAATGAATTTGCATGCCGCGCGAACACATAAGCACCAGCCACGAGGAGGTGGAGCATAACTCCAGGCAGTGGCCGGAGGGACGGGAAGGGAGTGGGCGTAACACTTCAGATGCGAGCTAGCCGCAACTGAGGTGGTTCGGTGGGCACAGCCCTTAGTGCCACACCAAGGCTCCAGCCAGCACAGAGGGGTAACCCTCTCGCCCCAAGGGAAAACCGCTGCAAGCCAAGGTGCCTAAACTTGAAACTGAGAAAAATCCTTAAGTCCCCCGCACATCCCTTTACTTCAAGAAATCCCCTCCCTGTCGAGGGCCAGAAGCCTTGCCTGCACCTGGGTGCCGTTCTTCAGCTCCATAGTCACGGTCTCATTGACCATCTTCCCCAAAAACCTAGTGAACAAAAAGTCAAGTTAGGGATGGCTATGCAGACGATTGGACCCCTAAAAATGTGAGTTGCAAGGTGTTGGAGTTTAGTGCTTTGGGCCTTTAGGCCGGCTTTAGGATTTACAGCATGGGGTTATGAGTCTACAAGGATGTATCAGTCTACAGGGGTTAGGGTTCTCCACCCAACTAAGTGCTACAGCTTCTGACAGTTTCAGTGGAGGTCCAGAACATATGAGCTTCCAACTCAAAATCGGGAGAATCATGACCGGAAGGAGTCAGCAAGAATTGCTTTTTGAGGACTTGGCCTATTGAGCTTCATGGCAGCCGGCTTGCACCTTCCAAGCGGATTGCAAGCGCATTTGGTAAAACGTCTACGGCTCTGTTGACGTAAACCACTTAGCGATGTAGTGTAGACAGCTTAAGTGTCGGTTTACACTGCAACTTGCTTTGAACACATCTTTGAACAGTGTTGTTCACTCATGCTTGCAGATCGCTGCGCCTCCAAGCAGTGCTCGGAGAACCCGCCCCCTAACACGCCCGGAGCCAGGGCTGCGGGTAAGGTCTAGCTAGTAAAGGGTACTTGATGTGGCCACGCAAGCCACATCTGCCGCGATTGAGGACATGGACGCCATCAAGTTGAACCAAGGATGAAGGATGTTGCATGTCCCTCCATGCTTTCCATCACAGGCTGGTCTCAGAAGTGCAGCATGCTGGGCATGACCCATTTTTCGCCTCTCAGCCAAAGCTTTCGGCTGTACAAGAAGCTCAGCTCTCTACCCAGCACTCGGGGATCTGCAGTTCGGCTCTCACAGATAGCGGCCTGCTATGCGCCGCCACTGACCTCCAGGCTGTCCTGATCAAATCAGTCAGCCATGATGTGTGAACCCACTTGCCGCCGAGAATGGCTGCAGGCATGCTGGCACCCTGTCCTCGTTTTGAGGCAACATTCTCTGGAGAAGCTCATCATCACGGGACCTATAGGACCAGGTGAACAAGGCTTTTGGCTATGGGCTCTCCATCCTTTCCAATACTGCCGTCTTTAGCATGCTTCCTGCGCTCTCTCTCTTGAAATCCTTGGCCGCTGACTCAATCAAGGAACTCAGGAGAGCCCCCGGCCTTGCGATTATGTGGCATGACAGGGAAAAGTCATCATGCAGCACAGTTGCATTCATGATGCAGCATCGGTTCTATTGTACTTTCCTGTCCATGCATGACATGGCTAGGTCGATCTCCAAAAAGAGATACTGCAGCTTGCAGCTCCATACATGTCTTAGCGCTCTACTTCCTGAAAATCGAGCATTCTGCAAATATTCTGGCCAAAGAATTTGTTGTTTGCTTGGCATGCGGCTCAATTGCGCAGTCCGACTGAGCCAACCTGGCAATCCTTAGAAGCGCCACACTTGGAAAGTTTGTGGGAGCTGGTGTGCTCGGCTTGAGCAGGGCCAGAGTTTTCAATTGAGCAGTCCGAGGCACAGCTCAGATTCAATGCTGACTTGCCGCCAGTTGCCGCCAGGCAGCTCGACAAGTTCTCGAACATGTTCAGCAGTTCTTCGAATGTCTTGCTCCAGCTCCATGGCAACCTAAAAAAGACTGCAGTTGAAGAGCATCGCTTGTCCAGCCGCGCACGCATGCGAAGTGAGCTCGAGGTGCGCACGTTGGTCATGGGCGCGTGAGGCGGTGGCGGCGGCGGAGGAGCGGTCCCCACGCTACAAGCTTCTTCAAGCGGTGGTTGCGGCGCCTCAGTCTAGCCGTTACAAGCTTTGGGCAGTCACATATAGCTCAGAGGGTCAACCCCCCCATTGCATGAGACGTGCTTTCTCCGGCCAAGCTACCTGTGGGGGCTGCGGCAGATCTCCATCAGCAGCCTGACAGCAGCCATTGCAGTGGGTTCAGTACACTCAAAGCTTGCTTCCGCTAAGGAAGACCCTTTTGCTCCAGCCCTACTTGCACCGTTCAGATAGGCCTCATCAGTGTGAGGAGCAGCCTTGCTGGCCTGCCTTGCATGCGCAACTCCATGCTCAGTCAGCGGCCAAATCTCCCCCCTTCCAACTACTTCTGTGCCTCTGTTTAAAGGCAGCTTTGATCTGTTCGATCACCAGCAGCCTTGCAGCATTGCAAGCGATCGTTGAAAGCTAAGAGATGCCAGGCCACAGGAACAATGTGCCTTGTCTTGCCAGCCGAGCCGGCCATCTGCTGCTCCACAGCTCTTGCAACCTGGAGCAAAGGTCGGCGCGTCATGCCAAAGAAGACAGATAAGACAGGCAGCAGGTTTCAGGAGTTTGCGCCTCGAAACCCCGAGCGGCAGAGGCCTCTGCCCGACGGGCTGCTTTGGCCACCCTGCCATGGACTTCGGACTTTGCAGCATGAGCTTGAGCTGCTCCAACTGCTCCACCTATTTAGGCATGCTGCAACAACCCGGAATGTCTTCGCGGGACTTTTGCGAACAGGTTGACTTCACCCCCGTAGCAGCCCTGCCCAGTCGGACCCGTTCGACGAGACTACTGGATGCAGTTGCTGTCGGATCTGAACTTTGATAACCCTTGCTTGAATCGATGTTCAATGCATAAGTGTTCACACTGCTGCAGGCAGGCATCACGCGGGTTGTCAACATGAGTGCCAGAAGACATCACACAACACCATCCTGAAGCTTATTGGGGCTGGGAAGCAAGCGGATCCACTTATCAATTTTGCTGCTGATCGTGGTTGATGCTGCCAAGCCAGCCAGACTAGCATGTCCGCTCGCGACAGGACTTGCCTCGTGGCTTCCACCTGCGCAGTCGACTGGTCTCGAACATACCGCTCTACGTGCGCTGC
>CAJNIZ010007113.1:95955-114746 GCA_905231905.1 Symbiodinium pilosum
CACACAAGTGTGCTACAAAACAAACGACTAATCTGACGCAGCTACAGTCGCGACCACAAACCCGAGCACTGAGCAGGGAACTGGCTATTCCATGATCTCATGTCCTGTTGCGCCTTCTTGGCAACGGCCTCCTCGTAAGTTGATGCGCACACGGTGCAGTCTGACATCTCCTGCGTGGGTACGCATGCTTCTCGCTGAGTCCCACGTTCAAGACGAGGCATCCCAGAATTGCTACATCCAACTCCACGGAGTCCTGCATGTCGGGCTCACTGATGCCCCCCAACTCTTCTTCAAGTCGGTGTGACTGCTCGAGCTTCTTCTATCGATCTCCAAGTGCACAGCTGAAATCAAAGCAGGGAAGGCGTGTTTGCAAGGACCATTCTTGAAAGAAGTGGCTTTCCAGATCATTCAGTATATACGCTGGCATCAAACGGATAACACAAGCATATCCAGCACAGCATTCTGCAAACGCTCTCTGAACGTGGCAGATGATGCCTTCTTTCTCCGCACGTTGATCTGCCAGCTGTCCGTCCACGTCCATCTACTCTCAGTAACGATACAATATGTCGCTGAATATTGGTTCTGCTCTGCAGCCGTGCTTCGAGCAGGGAATGCTGGTAGAGCAGAGCGCTGCATGTTGCCCTCCTCAATGATCACGTGCACCACGTAGCTTTTCTGCACATGGCTGGCCCACGAGTCTGACCTGACCCGTGTCGCAAGTTGTAACGAAAACCTGCGCTTGCCCACCGCATGCCTGGCAAATGCATCAACAGGATCCACCCCAAATCATCCAAGTTACGTCAGGTGGTTCTGCGCCGTGTCGCACTGCCCTGAACAAGAGCCATGGCTTGTGTCCGCAGCAATACGTGTGCGCTGGTGAACAGCCTTGACAGCTTTTTTGCACCAAGCTCTGCCCAGTCGCATGCAGAATGCCATCATCCGTCACTCAACTGGGCGTTCCCCTTCACCTTTCCAAAAGCACAATGGCTGTGCTGTGCAAGAGGAATTATCTGAGGCAACCTGATAAACAGAACGCAACGTGGTGCGACGACCTGCTCTAAGTCATAACGGTCCATGCCGTGGCCATCCTGGCCTCTTCACTCGCTCGCAGAGCCAGGGCAGATCACACTTGCCCTTCAATACCTTGGCAAACGGGTCAGAAAGGCATCTGGTTTAGTCCGGCGGCTCACAGACTGCTTCCATAAGCAAACAAGGCACTTCTGGATGATACCTCGAGGCATGAGAAAACTCGCCAGGCTGCTTACAAGGTCTTGACAAGAGAACCTGGTCTCACGATTGATGATGTTTGACATACGTTCAACCCTGTGCCTTTCCATGAGCAGCTTGGAGTACTGGAATGGCTGAGTGTTGGTGCAGTTCGTGGTCCCCCAAAGCGCAACCTCGACATTTACAGCCGTGCATAGATGCAGCACGTCAAACTCGCGCACCCAAACCAGAACAGTTGCCAAACTGTTGTTGATGATCATGATGATTATGAGGATGATGATGAGGAGGATTGCACTCCATCGTGCATGCAGCCAACTTTGAGTTACTGGTGAGCATGTCTAGCTTAGGTCACCGCGTGCAGAACTCTTGCTCCACAAGATGGATAAGAGCCAAAATTACAGGGCAGAACTGCCCGTCGCGTCAAGGCTGCTGCGCTCAATCAGACTCGCACAATTCAATCAGGGAGCATAGCGGTCTAGATTGTAACCTGAGGCCAAGACAGCAGAAACGTCAAACCATAGCATGGCATGGCATGTCTTGCTCGTTCTCTGTTGCATTTGTTGCAGTAGGGCCCAAGCAGAGCTGACAAACTGAGTTGGTTTGCTGGTACTTCTCTGGACTTTGACGAAACAGCTTCTCGTCCTCGCAGTCCACTTCCACGGACATACACAGCACAGCTCCTGATTTGACGCAACCGTTGGCTCGTTTGGCTACACTGGGCAGCCTCCTTCTTCAGCTTGATGTTGTAGGTGGGCTTGCCGCCTGGATAACCTGAGGCCACCAACCGCTTCAGGTCATCATATTACACGCACTTCCTTAATTACACAAGCTGTTGTCACATAAAGCAGCTTAGTGGCAAGAGCAGTAATGCCGGAAGGATGAATCCTTTGGCCCCGTCAGAGGGATGTCCTTGCAAGAAGGCAGCCCTGCTGTATCAGTATCTCCACAGTTGTGCGCTGCAAAGCGCGCCCGCTCATGCACTTCATGCAAGCAACGGACCTTGTGCTTGTCCATCTGCGCGGTCTCTTCCCACGGCTCGATGTGCCAGCCACGCGCTGCAAAGGCATACTGCATGGCAAAGTCTGAAGAGTAGATCTCCTGCGATCACGGATTGACACGGCCAGTTTGATCCCCACTTCGCGTGGAGGTCACTTGCATTTGCACGTGCAAAGCAGAATTGGGCACGTCCTTCGTCGCCATCTCCCCAAGCCTTTGCAATCAGTTGGATCAACGCCTTTACAGATCAGCCACAGCAAAAGAAGCGATTCAACCTGGACCCGCTGTTATACATGAACATCTGGCCCAGGAACATGTTCCAGTCCTTGGAGTGACTACACTTGAGATGAATGTGGTAAATTCTGTAAGGCCCATCCAGAGCTCGTTTGAAGTGCAACTACGGCTCGAGCTTCATCATGTTTTCGTCCGACAGGGCATCCAGGATGGCCTCTCTCCTGGGCGCTTGGAACATCTGTTTACTTACCTCAGCTTTCGTCTTCAGAATGGCGTCCTGAAATAAGCCCCGCCAGCCAGACCAGCAGACATGGCTTTGCGGGTCCACTTGAAGCCTCGCAAGATGTAGGTTACGAGTGCTGAAATCGTACCGAATTCCGAGCAGCAAAATTACAGAACATGTCAAGCTATTTCACTCCAGACTCCATCGCCGCAGGTTTTTTACCAAGAAGCAATGCTGGTGTGTCTTCAGATACTCCCGGATCCGTAAGCGTTTTCACGCAAAATAAAAAGCTTGGAAACAGGTACGCACTGGCCCAAATCCCTTCTGTTGCAGATTGCTCCTGTCTCACTAAAATGCCAGCTTCAGCTACTGTCCCACATTGACCGTCGACTACACGCTTTCAAGCCCAAATCCATCGCTGAATTGCAACTGAGTAAATTGGAATCCTGCTGGAAGACCGTTCCACACACTGCGCCACACGCTCACCCCATTCACTCATCAATCCGCCTGGGACCCGCTCGTTTGCCAGCTTCTCCACCTTGGAGATGCAAGAGATGGCTCAGAGCTTTTAGCCCGTGATCCAAATAGTGAGAGTCTAGACAAGGGGGTTCTCTTTCTGGGGATCACTTAATGCTGGATTCAAAGCACAGGAATGCACTGTATTGAATCCCCGTTAAAAGACAGGATCGGATGCAGCCAGCGGACATACTCAACTAGCCCGAAGCTGCGGTCCTGCACGAATATGCCTCCTGTCAGGGACTCTGACTCGGAATGATAAGAGACTCAGGAATACAAGCCAAAACTGTTAAAGTAGCGAGGGTAGACACACTGTCAGCGCCGACAAGAAGATACAGGAGTCACAACACGTAACACACATGGGCTGTCAAAGCCCTTCTCTGCATGTAAAGCGCAACATCAAGAGGTTTCAGGAAAACAGGTTCACAGCGTATGCTGTCCTGCATCGTGTTTCGGTTCGCGCTTTATTGGGCCATGGATGGTGTTGTCCTCAGCCATCGCAGACGCACAAAGCTTGGCCTCTTGATATCAATTTTATGCAATTTGACAACACCGTGGCATGCGCATCATACCAACTACTGCAGCTACGGCTAACTGAAGCAAGGTTTTCAGGTGCCGCCACCACAATCGCTGTTGCCGCCGTGGCCACCACCATCTCCAGTACTTAATTATTGAACTTCTTCCTCCACTTGTACCTCTACCTCTACTGACCACCAGTACCACCAATACTGCTGCTACGGCTGATGCTCGGTAGACCCCTTGACGGCTCGTTTTTTGGGATGCCTCCCGGATGCGCCCTAGACACCAACATGAAACGGATCCCGACACCACGGATCGAATTACCTCTGACCAATCAACTGCTGCTCTGCTACATCTTAAAGATTTTCAAAGCTGCTACAGCTAAGCTGCTAGTGCGACCCATAGCCTTTGTAACTATACACGGCCCTACTCTGGCTCTATGCTTGGAGGCTAGACTACACGGAACCTCTCCAAGAAGTAAGCGCTGATGCCGCTGGTCTATCTTGCCAGGCTTCCGGTTCAAGCATGATCACGTACTCTGTGTTCAGACCTGAATTCAACAGCCCATAGCACACAAATTCTTAGTCCACATGCGCTGCGAGATGTGGATACCGGAAGCTTGAAAAAGCGTCACTGCCGCATTGATTACGGCCCTGCATGCAACTGTTGAAACTAATGCCCGAGAGCACGTACAACATAGCTTCGGCCTGTGGGAACATGCAGGTGCTCATCCACTTGGCCGGGTGTCGAAGCTTGCGGCCCGGAATAACGGACTTTGTGCGTAGTGTTGCAGCAACCAAGTCTTGCTTGCTGGGCTCGTACTTCGCCAGCAGCCGGAAAGGTTAAAGACTAGTGACATCCCCCACAGGAACTGCTGCCGTCTTCATAATCACGCTTGAATCAGCTGGGGAAATCCGATTACAGATATTATCAAGTGCGGTTGGTGTCGCTGCAGGATATCAACTTTGCTGATTTGAACAAGTTTCGGAAGGGTGCACCTAGCTTTCATTTCTAGACAAAATAATCCCGGCCTGGCACTGCACATGGTCGCGCAACTTTCGCCAGATCATACTGCAAGTAAAGTGGCTTTCCGCTGCATCGTAGAGACGCCGGAAGAATGGCCATGGATGCCATCCTGAGCAAGCACAGTTCAATGCAGGGGAGACGACTGAGCACTGGCAGTTGCCTCATCCAGGCACTGCAACTACTGTTGCCGCCATGTGCAGCAATGCCGAACAAACTCTTGCAGGACGAGCGTCGATCGTTTGCAGGAGGACATAGCCTGAAAGTGCAGCCTTGCTGTTGGCAAAGAGGTGAGAAATCCATGCCACCATCACTCATAACCTGGGAGAGTCGCAGGACTTCGTCGCACAATCTATCTCATCCATATGCCGAAGGCCAAACAAGACTCGGCAAGCTTTTAACTTCCAGATCCTGCGCTTGAACGCAAGTGCCTGGCTAATTGAAGCATGCCTTTGGCATGCTTGAGAGGGGTTCTCTCGGCTGGTCGCCCCTGTGAACGTGCTGGCAAACTTTACAGAAATCCGGCCGGCAGCGCTGGAAAAACCTGCCTGTGCAGGCGCTGAGAATCCTTCGCACTCGGGAAGGCTGCAATCAGACGCATCAGGTTGACTTCGCAAACCAGACAGACGGCCGAGGGGCCCAGGCTCAGGTCGACCACTCCAAGCCCAAAAACCGTAGTGCGCAACAGCAGGCATTAACGATTGACAACATGTGCCCTTCGAACCTCCCAGTGTGACTTGCGCACCCCTCTATTCGAGCCAGAGTGGACTCGGCTGACTACGATCCATCTTTCCGCAGTACATGTGCAAACTGCTCAGGAACCACCCACTTCTCACCAGCGCTGAAGCTGACTTGCACCGATCCCGCGGGCAAGATGTAGCCCGCCTCTGGCCTCTCCTGCGCAGGTCCATAGCTATGGCCTACTTGAACAGGAATGTAAAGCCAATCCCCACCCTTCCAAAGTACACTTAATGCGCAGGCTACCACAACTCTCGTTAATTCGCTCACAACAACACATCAAGAGTCTGGAGCTTGTCCTCTGCGATAACCTGCTTCACGACCCCATCTGTACACCATACCCCCTGGCTCTTGCTCCAAATGTGAACCTGATGCATGCTCTGAAGTATTCAGCCGATGCTGAACTGGATATCATGCCAAAGCCACGCACAAGTGCCACAGGCGGCAAACCATGGGAAAGCTGAGGACCTTGCTTTCTCTCCCTTGGCATAGCCAGCGCTTGGCACGGTGGACTCTGCTGGATCCTTACCATTTCCAGTACGATGAGTACGCTCAGATGCACGGTAAGCCTGGCAAAGCACAGCTGTCCAGATGTTGAAACCTGGCAAAAAGATGCTTCAGCCTTTTTGAGTGCCCGGCGAGGAGTTCTTTCGTTGAGCATGCAGTCGTGCGAGACATCTGCACCATGTCAGTCATGTTCTGGCTGAGGTTTCGCAAAAGGGCTCCTAGTTGTCATTGATTAGATATTAGGAAGGAAGGTAGGGGCTGTCCAGGCCAGAATTGGAGATGCACCTAGCAACCGCTGCCACCCTAGAACGGAGCCTCAGTCATAGCTAGAGTGAAGCAAATCTTGGACTTCCCGGATGAGTTATGTTGTCATGCCCGTCATTTGGCTCCCCGTTCAGAAGCTGAATCCTGGAACCACAAAGTTCGAGCCTCACGATCAGCTAGTCGGCCAGCTGCTGCAAACTTCCCTGAGCGTTGCTGCGTCTCCTGACCAAAAAATTCTCTGCTGTGCTTTTGATAGGTTGTGAGCCCGGGCTTCCTCAGAGGAAAGTCTTCTCAACAGGGATGCAGCTGCACTTTCGGCCGCTTCCTTTGCTTCGTTGATGCCTGGCTGCCACGTGCAAGGGAGGGAGACTTACCCGACTTGCCCGTAGGATGCATCCTGAACAGAGCGCCTTGGTACCGGAGGCAATGTTTTCGAAGCTCAGCACATGCTTGGCGAATCTGCTCCTCAATGGGCTACAACGACACAGCTTGGCCAAGATATTGTCATCTGCCGGGAAAAGCTGTAGTAGTAGGGTTCATCCTCGACTTTCCGAAGCTCCACCATGCTCCGATTCGCCTGTAGCTCTTGCACAACTCAACCCTGCAATGTCAGAAATGACACAGATCTTTGCTTCATCCACTAACCTCGTCGCGCACTCGGGAATCTGACTCCTTGGAGAAACGGCGCAGGGCTGCCTCGCAGCAAAGCTTCGCACTTTGCGGCCACGCGGCTGATTAGGGCAATGCAAGACGGCATGGATCTCCCCGCTGTTTGCGAGCAGACTGTCATCCATACTCCGTGCCTCAGCCATCTCACTGACGCTGCTCTTGCGTGTCCTGAAAGCCAGAGCTTGGAGGGTCACAGCACGCCTTCGGTTCAAAGGTGTCCTGTGATGCTCGATCTCTTCTCTGACGACTGCATCTGCCACAGCTCGAACCTTCTGCTCGCATGCTGCCACCTGGACAGGACAAGAGGATCCACTAAGTGACCGGTGACATGCGCAATCTGCCTGAAGCCTAGTCAAGGCGAGGCTGATGGTGTGTTGTAGACATATACAACCCAATTGACATCGGATGCAATTCGCACCTTGTGGTCTACCTCGTCCAGAAGTTGACCTTTGACTGATCCAAACCACAAAAGACACAGATTCAACGTCGAGAGCCGGTCAGTTGGACGGCCCACGAATGACACGGATCTGCGCACCATACATGAGTCATTAAGTTAACGCAAAGAATTCAACGGGTTATGGATCAAGACTTGGCAGACAAGGCGCACAGAGTCTTGCCGAGCAGCACTGCCCCCAAGTCCTCAGTAAGCACTGCCCTTCTCAATGTGATCGCCAGACTCGCCAAAGTTTGCCAAAGCACCCCCATTAGTCGCGTGAGCTCTGCAGCCTTGGGCAGGTGACGCGAAGGGGAAAAAACGACAGAACAAGAGGAGGAGCGGGCACATGGGGCAAATCCAGCAACTATCCCACAGATGATGCTGTAGATCTACTCCTCTGCCAACTTCAGCGCACCTGAACTGCACAGATGTCCAGGAAGTACAGTGCGTCGTCCACTTCGTGAATAGCCTCCGCCCAAACTGGCATAATGCTGGCGAATTTGAATCCTGCAGGCATTGCAAGCTTCACTGCGGGAGAAACTGCATATCTGTGCTCGGCTTGGTTACCATGCTGCTCTTGCGCAATAAAGATTTGAGGGTATTAAAGTCAGAGACATAGGACACTGTAGCAGCATAGCTTCAGGCTGCCGGCCCGTCCTCTTTTGCCGTCACCTCGTCCTCCTGTTGGCAGTCCTGAGGTGTCCCCTTTCATCTAAGATCCACACACCCCGCTCTGACAAAGGACCACTCTCAAAGCAAGAGCCTTGGAAGCGCTCACACGCCGTGCTGAGGGCACCTGGCCGTCGAAGGCGTATGTAGAGCCTGCAGCAGAAGCAGTGTCCGGCCTCTAGCATAAAGGGTTTGAGCTGCTGAGGTAAGAATCTCCCTTGCTCCCTCATCTTCCTCTTGATGCCTAGATCCCAAGGTAACCTCAAAAGGCATGATGCCTTCCATGTGTCTCTTTCGCACATCTCCTGGATATACCTCGAGCCTGGAGGTGCTCACATCCCTCGTAGGCATGCAGGTGGACAGCAGGGGAAGCTCCTCCTTCAGAATCTCACAGATACAGGTTACATGTCATCCAGCAGCTGACCCAGGGCACGCAAGGTCTCTAGGACCTGTCTGTTTTCCTTGTGGATCTGTTAAGAAGGTTTCTCAAGCCCTGGAAGCCCTGCAGCGGCATGCGGCAACCAACAGCCGTCCCAGCCTCCATCTCCGAGGCGGTTCCGTTCAGGAAGGGCTCCAAAGGTACAGGCTCGCAGCTTGCAAACCTGACCACCCAGTCAGAGCTGCCGAGCAAGGTTTCGACTTTCTTCCAGTTGGGCGGAGACTCGTGGCCTTACGAGCTCTAGTGATTACAGATAGCAGTCCAACTGAGTCCTACTCGGCAGAGTGGACCTGATTTGGGCTTCAGCAACACAACTTGCCAGGAGACATGGAGTTGACCATGGAGCCGCCATTGTAGTCACCGACCTCTATCCTGAGAAGCGGCTGTGCTTTTGTTTGCCACATCAAGGCATGAAGCCGCAGTGCTGACATGATAGGGCTGCAGCCAAGGCACTTCAGTCTGGGGGGGTCGCTTAACGCAGTCGGCACATCGAGAAGGATCGCCTGGCGCGACTTCCCGACGGAGGGGCCAGCTGGGGACTGAAGTCTGGAGCAGCACATGGCATCTGCACAGAACCCCGGCCTGGTTCCAATCTGGGTTGTTTTCGTCCTATAGGGGGGCTGCAGAGCTTCGGTACCAAAACAAAGCTGCCTCACGACGCCCTGATGATCATCTGGCATATAAAGCATAGTTCAGAAAGCCCCTCCTTCAGCCAGAAGGTCTTTGCAGAGCAAACCTTACCAGCCAGGCAACAGGTTGTCGCAAATCCTGCTTTGTGCGCTACCGTGTCTGAAAGGCAAAGCCTCAAGCGCCAGGCTCAAAATCCATCAAGGTTGAAGCACGCGATACTTTTCAATTTGCTGGCATGATGTAATCATCTGTGCAGCGAACCACACTTAAGTTGAGTCAAGCTGCCTCGATCGAACCACACCAAAGACTGACTCGTACGAAGGGGTCAACTATGTCGATGCCTGCTGGGACAGTGCAAGCAATGTAGCAACTTGGCAGGTTGTCCTCTCTTTGCTCAACTGCGCTCTGGGAGCTTTGCACACCAGTGGGCCAAATATATACAATGTACATTGATTCAGCTGTGAAGCTTTGTCTCCGTCCAGGCCTGCTGCATTTGGCAACGCGGAGGCACGCAGCACCTGGCCATCCAGAGGATCCGAAGCACATCCATTTTATGTGGCTTCAATTGTGCAGCTTCTGATGGCCCGAAATGCTCGCCACCTCAACGATCACCGCCGAGCCAGCCAAAGCCCGATCCTGAACCCCAATGCTTGTCAACTTGCCAGCGAAGAACGAGAGGGCTTCTTCAACAAGTTGTAGAATGACTGCATGCTCCACGCCGGCGCAGAACGTCTGGAGACGAAACAGTCACGCCCGGTGGACATGCAAGCCAACGACGCATCCGCTGACTTAACAAAAGAACTCTCTAGAGTCTAGAGCTTTCCCCGTCCTCTTCGAGCTCCTGCTTGGTAATGATGCTGGTCACGTGATCCTCCAGACGAATCCGCATCCACACGCCAATTACACTTGGAGCTGCGGGGCGCATGCGAGTTTGGGAAATTACCGCCCTCTCCAAGGAGGCATTTTTATGCAAGGATGTCTGATCTCGTGATCAAGGAGGATCCTCATTCTTAAAAAATGTCAGACAGCACAGCAGGTCCCTGATGCCCGGGTCAGGTAACTGTGTCTTGCTCCGTCCGAGAACATACACACAGGAAACCTGGCGCCTGAAATGAAGGGCCTGTCAGTAGTCCTGCATGCTCATCGCTCGTTTGTCTAGCAATGTCATTGCTTTCCGTATGATTGTCACCACTTTCATTACTAGCATGAGCCCCCTCCAGGAATCTCAATAGTTGTCATCATCTGTCTTTTGTCAAGTGTTTATCTGAATCTATTTGCTGTTGTTTGTCCTTATTCCGGAAAGAGTTGCGAAGGTTTCTTATCTCGTGGTGGTAGCTGTGTATAGGATGGGTATAGGATGGCTTGATGTTGGATTTTTGGGATGATGTGAATGGGATGGTGTCATGAGGTTCTCGTACTGTTTTCAGATGCGATGTGAGGTCGTGGCGTGATGTGAGGTTTTCGTACATTTTTCGTGAGGTTCACTATTAATAACTAATATATTTTCATGTCAGGGACGTATATGGGAGAGTTAATAGCATGGATGGATGGAGTCATGGATGGGTGCATGTCTACAAGGAGAAATGAACGGATCAAATGATTCCTACCTTAGATGTCGCGGTGCCGGCCATCTCACTGCTTCACACGCTTTCGGGACACCCGTTTTTGTTTGCTCTCATTTTCTCTTGTGTCCTGCACTTGTTTGCACTTGTTCGCCCGTATTTGTCCTTGCTTGCCCCTAGTTGCACTCATTTGCCCTGGTTCACTTCCTTCCTTCCTTCCTGTGCACCAGGCTGTCTACCTTATTGCTCTTCTTGTCGAGGCTTTTGTTCCCAAGATTAACTTGCTGACATGCTACCATGTGGTACATTCCTTGAATAAAGGGCCTGAGTAAACCAGGGAAGCCAGACCGCCTGATTTTGCGGAATTGTCCTAAACCCTAAACCCCAGCCTGCCTAAAGCCTAAACATCAGTGAACCCCAAGCCCCGAACCGTGAACCTGAACCCTGGACTCTAAACACTAAACCGCCTGGCGGCCTAGACCCTAAAGGATTCGCTCTTGCAGCCTGTGCTAGCAGTTGACGCAGCAGGCCACCAGCTTCTGTCAGCCAAGCCTCAAGAAGGAAACAAGAATGTCTCAGAAGTGGGGTTGTTACTGGGGCTGTGTAGCTGTTTCGTAACTATGCCAGTTTGGTGTAGTGGGCTTCATTGATGAAGAAAGGCTACTGTTGTGCCCCTGATGTTGTCCCATCTTTGCCTCCTGCATGTCCTTGGCAACATCCTGGCGTGGTAGATTCTGAGCCAATGTTGTACTGTTATGCTCTGGCAGGGCTTGCACAAGCCAACGAACGCTGAAGCCCTCAACTTGCAAACCATACCAGGAACATCTGCAGTCAGAACACCACCGACGGACCGACAGTTCGCGTCCTTGTCGGTCTTGTGCTTGAGAAGTGCCGGTGGCTTTGAATAGCGCTTCAGGTCGCGCAGGGAATGCAAAGAATAGATCGCGTCTGGAATGCTAAAAGTAGTCCCGGACAGCCTCGGCGAACAGACTGCTGCCTTCTGAGCTCAGACAAGTAACAGTGCTGGAACGAGTGACGCGGACTGTTTGGACAGGCTGCAGGAGCACCTTTGTGGTCTGCAGTGCCAGGTTCCAGGACAAGCGGCCGAGGTCTTCCTCAGCTGCTGAAATGACAGCAGACGTCGAACCCAGGCTAGATTATCCAAGTCATGCGAAACTTCAGAAGATTCTCTCGGATGCTCTCGATAGATTTCACACAGCTGCTGCTCTGCAAATCCTTTTCACCCAACTGCTGGCGCCGGAGAGAGCATATCAATCAGCAAGTACGTCATCCCACGCATGATTAAGTACGCCTCTGAGGTATGCGCATCGCTTGGAAAAATGCAGCCGTGATTCGAACAACTGCCGCGCATCCTTCGCATCGCGCAAACGGACTCTCAAAAGCCTCGTACCATCCCAGCAACAGATGAGTATAGAAGTCACGGTCATGCCTCTGCAATATTGCTACACATGTCTGCCCTTCACAGCATCTTGCCGACGGTGGCGAATGCAAACTCTGTGCTGCGGAAAGACTTGTGTCAGTGTCTGTGTCACTGACGAGATCATCGTGCCGCCATGTTGCTTGTCCAATTCGTGAGCCACGTCTGCTAACATCTTGACAAACCTGAGCCAATTCGATCAGTTTGGAGAAACCTGAGCGATTGTAACGAAATTGTGCCCGTAGTCTACGGCATGTGTGCGCGCTTGCAGGTGCTGGTACACTTTGTCTGCAATCTCGTCCCGGTGATACTAGTCCCACGTCAGATGCATCATGGCAGAAACAGCAGTACCGCTGCAGTTTCTCAGTCTCTCGCGTGCCCTGGGGGATCCAGCTCTTCCCCCTGTCACAGCGAAGGTGTCAGGCCCGGACCCGCCCCGAAATGTCTGCCACACGCTTTGGCTTCGAGAACTGCTGCTCTTATTTTCATGAACGCTGGGGATGAGTTTTTCAGCACTCCAATACCTGATCCAGGCCAGCCTCCACTTGTCCTTCTGCACCATCAACTTGGAGCACAGATTGCGGTAGGCTTCGACCTCCTGCAACAGGTGTCCCACTTCCCAAAAACACTAAATCCAGACCCCAGTTGCCAGTGAAAGCGCTTACGCCTCACGCATGCTCATGCCTCCTGATGAGCTCCCCTTGTTCATATCAATGTGCCTGCGGGGCCGGGGCCGTGTCGGCCGCATGTTCTCGTAGCCAAGTCTTGAGCAACTCGCAGACCAAAGTCTTTGGGTCTGCTTTGACCTCGCGAAAATCTGCAACCCAACCGCACGTTGCAGCGCAGCATGCATCTGTAACCAGTGAGCGTGTGTCATGAACCTGCATCCTTAGAAAGCCACTTTTCGTGCGTTCTGGTACTTGAGGATCGCTTCAAAGGCCATCCTCACCTCGGGAGCAAGCAGTCGCACAGAGCTTAGCCTTGGCCCAAACTGATGAGTTTTCACGTACGTGGGCCCATCTCCCAGCTCGTTCTTCTGATAATTCATGTGAAGTACTTACATGACATGCCTGGCCAGTTGTCATGCTTGGTATCGCTGCCAGATCTGACCTTTGTTTTGGCCTCCAACCCTGGCAGACCCAGGCATACCGAGCAGCGGGGTTTGTCATGACTGGGATGCAGGCCTGTGGATATGCAGTGCTTGTCGTCAGCGGCTGGGTGGTGGGCCAGATTTCGCCATCTGCCTAAAACCGCTTGGCGCAAGTCTCGGAAAGGTGAAGTGATCTTTGAAAGGTGGCTCTAAACTGCGCTTGCGGATTCTTGAAACATTCACGCATTCTGTCCTGGAAGGAGCTTGGCAGCTGCATCTTCTCTAGGCCAAGGCTTTGCTGCAAAGCCTGCGCCAGGAAGCAACACCTGTATTGAGCTCTCTAGGACTTCTCTAGGACATGGAATGGAGGGATGGCACTAGCATGCCACACACTGCCGAAGGCAGGATGGCAGATTTGTGATGTACAGCTGCGGAAGTCGCAGACCAAGGTGGCTGACCCAAATGTCTACCTGCAGCAGTTCTGCGCGCCTCCTGCACGACTTGAAACCTCGTCCAAGCAATGAGGAAATCAGAAATTCAGCTCAATCTGCTGCAAATGTCGATCACCCGGCACGCTGATCCATCTCTGCGGCACGAATGCGCTACAGAAGTGCTTCGCTCAGCAGAAACGAGCGGCGAGTATGTGACCAAAATGCAGCCAAGTCACTGCTGTCTATGGGTCGAATCCTTGTAGCTGTCCACCTGAGCTGGCATGTAGGATTTCACGGCACAAACGCCAGACGCACTGTGTGCTTGACCTTTCTATGCGCTCGCTGCATGAGGTGACATTGAAGCTAAACAAGTCGCAAGGTGCTGCAATACACGGACACAACTTGCAGTCTTGCAGTTGCACAAGGCATCGCTGGCTTGTCTGCTCTCATGTTTGGCATCCCGCATTGACTGCCATCACAACTAACTGAGGTCCAGGCAAGGCCCTTGAGGTAGAAGCCCCCGGCAACCACGCCAGCGCCGAGCGCTGCACCCCCCGCAGCAGCCAGCACCTACCATGCTCACTGCACACAAGCTCGTGCCTCTCTTCACTTTCCACGCCTGGGGCTCCCCACCGCCCCCGACCAAACAACGCAGTAGCTCCATGGCTCAAGCTTCTTGACATACAAAGTTTATTTGTTGTTAAGCTCAGGGCGGGGAACCCCCCGCTGCATGCAGCTAGACTTTGACAGTTGACATGATGTGTGGGCGGAACCCGTTTAGCTAGAGGGACCGTCACTGTCATGGTCTCTGAAGGTTACTCAGCTTGGCAAGGCTTGACTTTAAGAAGTGAAAACAGCACAGCGGAAAAGTCAGAAACTGGCAGCGTGGGGTAGACGAAGGATCCCTCCGATTCAGTTGCCGCAGTTGGAGTGATTGCAGCTCCATGAGACTGACATTGCTCAAGCATGCACAAGGATGTGGCGTAAATCGGCGAATCTGGGAAGTGCTTCCGAAGTTGGCGGACCTGCCAAAGCCGTAGACTGTGCGTGCGGAGAACAAAATCAGCACGGTCGCCAACATGTTCTGCCACCATGGATACAATCGTCCGGACTGAATCCCTGCACATCCTAATCATCGAAAGGTATTGAAGCGAAGCCCCTTCACCAGGCTGGTCAAGTTCTAGCTACAAAGCAAGGCTTTTTTGCCTGGAAGATGACGGCTGCTGGATCGGCATAAACATGCAAATAGAAGCCGTACTTCCTGCAGCAAAACCGGATAAAGGCGGTTTGCCAACCTGATGAAGGATTGCGCCACACGTTCAGGCTCAAACACTTGCTACCCGATGTCACACACGTGGCATCGAGCAACGCTTGAGGCAAGGATCGTATCCCGCGCGGTGATGGGATGCACCTGCTGAGGCCTCACCATGGGGCAGAAAGCAGATGGTGGCAAAAAGCCAGTCATAAGCTTGCAGTAGGTAGAGTCAGCCAGAGATAGCGCAATCCTGTTCGTTTAGCTAATTATTTCAACACTGCCCTTGCTGCTGAAAGACGGTTGCAAGAATCTTCGTTTATCTTCGTTTCAACTACGTCCCACTGGGCCATCCGGCTTGCAGAGAAAAGGCAGGTCGCAGGGCTTGCTTTTCAATTCGGGATGGTACCTCATGGCCGTTACCAGGCGAAGCATGTGCAGGCCAGCCAAACTGCCAGCTGCATTTATCAAGTTCAAGGCTGGAGCACGTGTCCATCAGCTTCTGCGAGTACGTGAATCCTAGGCGGTTTGTGCACTTGGCACTTCCCCAGTTCTCCACGTACCTGTCCTGGGTTTGAGCATGAATCATCAGCCTAGCTAACCTTTGCAACTTCTGCGCAGTAGAATCCATTCAGAGGCCTATGGGATGTTGGGCTGACTCTTTGAACCGAGATCTTGCATGGTCACCACTGACATCTCTGCTGTCCAAGTTGCGAGGTTGTAACATAGCTGGCAATTGGAGTTCGGGACAGTGTACTCTTGCGGAGCAGGACTAAAGAGATCTTCATCCTTGACAGGAGGCACAGCAAGCAGCAAGCCCATTCCGGCTACAGGAATGTTGAATCTACAGCTAGCGCATCGCAAAGAGAGCGCAAGTCCATCGTGCATCGAGCTGCTTCTTTCCGAAGTTGTAGATTGTAGGTTGGCTTGCCGCCAGGGTAGCAGGAACCTGGTGCACAAGAGCAGGCTTGCAGACCCCCAAGCATTCAACTCCAACATCAACCTTCCCGGTCAGGTAAAGCCTCATGCAGCTGGAAAACCAGAAACGCACAGCATGGCGGTTTCCCCTCCACCTTCCTCGCAGCTGCTGCCAAGAGGCAATAATGCCGGAAGGCGGCGTCAGCTGGGCCAGCAAGGGGCACATCCTTTGTGCACAGCAGCGCAACATCCGCTCATGCCTTCACTCAAGCGAAGCATGTCTGAGAATCTTAAACCCACTTTACGTTCGAACCGTTGATGAATTTCTGAAGTAGCCATCGATGTCCTTGTCTTTGTCCATCTGCGCAACCTCCTCCCAAATTCCAACTCGCCACCCTCGAGCTGCAAGCGCATACTGCCTGAAAAACACAAGACCCTTTCATGGAGAGAAAGCACCCATAAGGCACGCTGAACACGCAGTTTGAGGCTGTGACATCGCAAAATCCGAGGAAAAGATTTCTTTGTCAACACGTTCTCCAAGCAGATTCCAATCAATCCTCGGGTCACGCAGGCCCCCGAGCATTTCCTTGCACACGCTCCTGTTTCTCTTGTACGCCTCTAGGCCTCCTTGTCTGAACTTGGCTGTCAACGAATACAAAAAAAGTTCATCTCTTGCTGCTTCCCAGTGTTTAACATTTCAAGCAGTGCACTAAACTTTGCACATCTTTCCATCTGCCTTGCAGCTGCCCACTGCTTCGCTGGAAACGCGCGAGCAGACGTGTTCTAGCAGTGAAAGCTGTACTGAACTGGACCACGATGATTCAATACAAGTAGAATGGCATTAGACCACTTGCCGTGAAAAAAATCCATATGCTGGAGCTACAAACAGCTGAGAGGCTGCATCACATTTTCATCGGAGAATGCATCCTTGGGTATGCAGTTAAGGTGACCAGGATGGCGGGGAGATGCCAAACCGCAGCTGCCCTATATCTTGCGCCGCTTCACGAGATACGTTCAAGATGCTACAGGACTGACCTCAAGATCTACTGAATCTATCGCTGTCCTGCATGCTTGCTGCATCTTTGCTTAGTGGTAGCAGGTGTCGCGGCTGCGGCTGGCTGTTGAAGTTGAGCTGCAGCCAGCGCCGCAGCAGCAGCAGCAGCAGCAGCAGTGGTGCTAGGAGCATCTATGAGGCAATTGCGCCGCATACGATCCAAGTTTCCGATCCAATGTAGATGTACTATACGAGGGATACGAGACTCCAAAAAATCATGACACTTGCAAGGTCAAGATTCTAGCACGGCCTCGGTGCGGAAATAAGCTCCGCCACAGAGCCCAGCTTGCATGCTCTCGGCACTCCATCGGAACCCAGGAACCTTTGCACTCATCTGGTGAACGTCCGTGCACTTCTCTTGTGCAAGTCTACAGCGTCGATTGCAAGCATGTCTGAACCATCACCTCACACTGCTGTTTCCATGGCCTTGGTTGGGATCAAAACTTTTCTTTGCAGATGCGCGGCACGTTCCTGCGCTAGTTTCTCCACATGCTCTGCAAGCTGGAAGGCGCGATTCCTGGAGAATTCCAGAACGCAAGCCAATAACTGGCAATTGCTGCGTCTGCACCGGACGTCATGAAGGAACGTGAAAAGAGAGAGGCGGCCAGGGCTCGGGACATGCACGCCACCCACATCGTGTTGTGGCAGTCGTCTGACCGGGCTGTGAACAGTATTATCGGGCTCCTGGCCGTCATGCCACCAAAAAAGCAAGACGGATCAAGACGGCATGAGTACAGGCTGGAGGCGGATCACTCCCAGGCTGACACACACGTCAAATTTTGTGCTGGTGATCAGACCAGCGACCTAAAAAGCCATCCGCTTTTGACATACGATTGAACCAACCCTGTCCAGCATGATGAGGTATTCAGTATTGAGACTCAAGGCAGCGTCGTAGATACCTGGATTGGTTCAGTCTGAACTTGCCACAGCTGTGCAACGCAAAGTCCTCCAACGCACACAGCTGAACATGAAATGACTCAGGGCGTCACGACGGAAAAATGGCCATGGATGCCAGCCTGAAAGCTCAAACAGGGTCAATTACCAATCAATTCATGCGTACAGCACACATTGCCAAATTCAGGTCTGGCAGGAAGTCTGGATGGGAGGTGACACACCGGCTGATGCACTTGGCGATGGGGCTGCTTCAAGGCTCCGATGACTAGGGCCGCAGCGATCATTCGCTGGCGGACACAGCCTTGACTTAGAGCAGACATCACTTTGAGTTGTGGCATGTGGTATGCATGGAACCCTGTGCTCCAGAACGGGCATGATCATCAATCCCCGCTGTAAGGTGTTCTGTTCTGTCTGAGGAGCGTAAATGTGCACTTCTCTTGCTTGCATAGGCTGCTGAAGTCCATTCCGCCGTCGCTCATGACCTGGTAACAGAGGAAATCGATGCGACATATGAGACTTCAGACACTTTAGTCAAACATAGGTGATTGCTGCGCACTCACTGCAGCACTGAAAAGCAGGGCGCGTTTAGCGCGCAGAAGGCCGTTTCTTTCTCCACTTGGCCACTAGTTTTTGCATAGAAAAAACTGCGAAAGGCCCATCCTAATACTAAGTAGTTTCCATTTTATTTTCCATTATCCCCATATAAACCCCAATATATACCCTATTATACTATAGTAGTTTCCATTCTATTTTCCATTATCCCTTTCTAACCCCTATATAACCCCAATATAAACCCCAATATACTATAGTAGGTTCACAACATGCTGTCAAATTGCCATCCTGGCTCTGGGTGACCAAAACAGGTTTATAGTGGGATAATGGAAAAGAAAATGGAAACTATTATAATGGAGAATCAAACGGAAAGAAAATGGAAAATGAAATGGAAGCTAGGGAATATATTGGGGTAATATTGGGGTTATATTGGGATAATGGAAAAGAAAATGGAACCTACAGGGATTATAGGGCTTATTATAGGGATTATATTGGGGTTTATATGGGGAT
>CAJNIZ010007113.1:118425-143657 GCA_905231905.1 Symbiodinium pilosum
GGAGTTCTGAACTAATTTTATCATCGCCCCATTAGTCCAAGGTACGCCCCATTAGTCCAAGGGTGTGAGGAGTTCTGATTTAATTTTATCATCGCCCCATTAGTCCAGGGTACGCCCCATTAGTCCAAAGGTGTGAGGAGTTCTGATTTAATTTTATCATCGCCCCATGAGTCCAAGGTACGCCCCATTAGTCCAAGAGTGTGAGGAGTTCTGATTTAACTTTGTCATCGCCGCATTAGTCCAGGGAACGCCCCAGATTTCTGCTTGATCCACTCGCCCTGAATTTTTGGTCTGGATTGTTTCTGCATTTTATGGTGCGTTCGGGCCTATTTTGAACGTTTCTTGAGAAAAACGCGTTTTCTGAAGTAGGCTTCTCGGAGACATTTTTTCATTATTCATTATTCATCGCCCCATTCGTCCAAGGTTCGACCCATTAGTCCAAGGCTGTGAGGAGTTCTGATATAAATTTATCATCACCCCATTAGTCCAAGGCTCGGCCCATTAGTCCAAGGGTGAGGAATTCTGATCTAAGTTTATCATCGCCCCATTCGTCCAATGGACGCCCCATGACTCCAATGGTTGGAGTTCTGATTTCATTTTNNCGAGGGATCGGTTCATCCCGGCCTACGACTCGAGCCGATGTCAGTTACGCAAACGTTTGCATGCTTGCGCACTACAGTCATGCTGCTGCAATCACTCTTTTGCACAGCTTCTGCAAGGAATTCACAATCGTACACAGCGCTAGCGGGACACATGTGGCCCCTGTTACCCAGTACTTGATTCGGGAGGGAGGGTGGGCCTACAGAGTAGGATTACGACAGTGAACTTCTTGCTGCTGTTGCAACAGACGTAACAGCCGTTGGACCTGACCATTGAGGTCAATCGCTACCACAAACTCCTTGCGCGCCGATTCGGTTAAGGCGGCCAAGCGTTGAACTTTCAGCTTGAAGGCTGGGGCTACTGGCTCCATCACATTGATGCAACCAACTTCTTGAATATAATGAGCCAAAGTTTTGAAGTGGAGCCAGCGCCCCCGCCATTGCAGTCGCGGCAAGTCTTCATTGCAAGTGCGGAACCAGAAAGTGGCCCGTCCCGGCCTAAGGGAAGAAGGGAGGCACAGATTACTGTGTCCAGTTACTTCCAGCAACACTTGCTGAAGGCGCCTCCGAAGAGTCGCCGAGGAGAAAGGCCATATGGGCTCGTCTGGTTGCATGACTGCAAAACACTTCCTTAGAAAAAGCACTACGTAGGGCACATCGAGACGGACGCTTTGCATTTTTGCACCTCTGGTCCGACTCTTGACCAGCTTCAGTCGCAGAAAGTCTGTCTCTGTATCCAACAAACAATCGCGCACTTTCAAGGCAATGAGCTCGCAAGGCCTCAATAGCCCGTAGAAGCCGATCAGGAGGATCCAGGAGGACCATTGCAAAGCGTAGCCAGTTCCTTGTCACAAGCGCTTTCAGCAGAGGTGCCGGCATGGGAGGATGGACTTTTCCAGGCCAAAGGCCCTCCCAGGTTGTTAGAAGTCTCCAGGGACCTGCCAGATAGTTCTTCAAGTATGGGAATCTCTGGACCTCCTCCAACAGTGTCGCCACCTCGATTGGATCCCATCGCGCCAACTCCGGCAGCGGACGTGCTGATGGTTCTGCCAGAGCACTTCCCTCAACGCAGCGGTGGGAGCTGTGACTCGTCCCTTGTCCAAGTCCAAACGGTTTCGTGGTTGAGGACTGGGTCTTGGACCACTCACTAAAGGAACGATACTCACCACTAGCAGCCAGTAAAGCAATCTGGGAAAAGAGCATCCGTCGCCCCCATGAACGAGGCGTGCCTGAGCACTTGTCCAACGCACCCTGAGCTAAAGCTACCTCACCCCGTTTCAGGGCAAGCAGCCAGCTTGGCAGAGGAAGACGGGTCGCACGCAGCCTCTTTTGTCGGGACGGGTCGTCCGCGCGAATGGCCCAAGTCGGACAGTGGAAACCTACTGTGTACACATCTTTAGCAATTTGCAGGGCCAAAGATTTACGCATTATCCGACTCAGGGCCAAGCTAGAACTTCTCCCCTTGGCATTGGAACCTAGGGTTACAAGGGAGTCTTGAAAAACGACAAGTCTCGACGCAAGGGGTGCTAACTGAAGCAAAGTTTTGTGAGCATGGCCCTTTAGAATGTTGATGTGATTGGGGTGCTTGAACCTGTAAGCTCTGCGAGTTCGCCAAGGCAGTGCCTCTGCTAGATGAGTAGACCACAAGTGGGAGACAAACCACTGGGACCCTCTGTGATCTCGAAGCTCTCCCCCCTCCCCATCAACAACTGACAGAGACGCATGCTCTTCCGACGCTGGCACCTGGAAGCCTTTTGCCACCTTGAGTGCCACTTGCGCCAGCTCCGCGCAAAACGGCTCCGGGTAAGCGGCTGCAGCAGTAGTTTTTGAACCCTCCAAACGCTCATAAGGTTGTGAACACTGACACCTACGACCAATGATGCTCCACTAGAAGTTGTGCATAAACGGGCCGTAGGCTTGAGGTAAGGGGCCCCGAAGCGGCATTGGTCCACCCTAATTTCACACCCTCCTACTGCTGCACGCCTCCACCACGGCAGTTTTCTGGAATATGCACTCCATGGGGTTTCAATGATCGCCTCAGACTTAACCTCCTTTTGGGCAAAGAACAAAGCCAATGCTTGATGTAAGTGGAGATTACCTTCAGCGGTATCCCAATCTAGCACATTGAAACCCCAGGGGGCGGTGAGTGAGCGACTTTTGGGACATCGGGCGAGTGAAAATGTCCTACAGGGCGGTCCGAGCCACAGTCACAGCAAACCTATCTTTTTGGCGGAGGCCAACTTTAGAATAAACCCAAAGAGCTCTTCATCTAGATCCCAGCCTAAAACCAACTCAATAGGGGGTCCTACCCTAAAGCCCTCTGTCAAGAAAGCTTGCGAAAGTCTCGCGGCGCCAGCATAGACTTCCAAGAAGTCTAGTTGGAAAGCCCCATAGGTAAAAGCCCTGGAAGCTAAACCGGCACCCAAGAACCGAGCCCAGAGTCCTTGCAGCTCCTCGGGAACATGCTGCGCGGCAGGTTGACAAGCTTCACTGGGAGGCGGTAGCAAAAGTGGAACGTGGGTCAGTTTACTGGAAGAAATCGACCCTACCTCTAAAGTGCCAGAAGAGCTGCACCTGGAGGGGACAATAGTCTAGTGTGGAACCCCCTAGTATCAGCACGGCGAAACAGTTCTGAGGCCACAGGCTGACCCACCTCCGCACAGACAATTCCCGCTCCATCAGGTGAAGCATCAGTCGCATACACAGTAGCAGAAACTTCAGCTTTCAGATTGGTGGTGGCAAGGGAACCCAACATAGCTACCATAATCCCGTGCCAGCAATGCTTTAAGAAATGACAACATGGCCAACTTCGAGCGGTCCATCTCCACAAAGCAGGCATTGCCATCAAAGTGAGCCCCCCAAGCCTTAAAGTTAACAGCTCTCCGTAAGCGTTTCTTAGGCTGAGCGCAAGCATCCAAGTCCCGGCCGGGTGGTTCCGATTCCCCACCCTGACCTTGGAGTTAGGTCGGGAACACTTGCAGCGAAAGCTTATCATCTATGCAAACACCAGAATAATGCCCTTGCGGGGACCTAGGTATATGGGGGATCCTAGAACCAAGTGTTCCTCATCCACTACGGCACCACAACTCTTCAACAATTGTTCGTGAGCAACTTGAGCTATAGCTGGGGCCCAATGATCCCCCATCGACAATCCTGCAAAGCACGAGTGAACCCTGGTGTTGGCAGTGATCTTTACATCTGGCCCGCTTTCGAAGTTCCTGAAGGGCAGCTGAACCCTGAAAATCCCGCTCGAACCAAAGGGGACCCACGGGGGTAGAAAGAGCCCACTCCGATGAAACCGTGAACTCATGATAGAAGTTACGCAGATCATCCACGGACCCTCTAACGCAGCCACCCCTCGGAACCTGCAGACCCAAGAAAACACTGGCATGTCCCATCTTAGGAGCATCCACTGGCGGTGGGGTTTCCATGGAGTTGCGGGGGCATCTGTCAATGATTTGACGAAGTTCACCATCGGGTTTCTGTAAACAGAACAGGTTGCTGACTGAACCAGGCACTACTTCATCCTCTAGAGCTAGCAGCAACCTACCCACAGCATCCCAACGCCAACACAGACGCCACAACTCACACTGATTCGTGGCGCTACAAGTTCCGGGCACTGAGGCAGGTATCTGAGTGACCAACTGCTCCGGATGAAGAAAGGCTGATCGAAAAGGTTCAGGAAGGAATGGAGTAGCATCAAAGCCCCTAAGTTGCGCAATACAAGCGGAACAACTTCTGCGCGGAAACCGTTTGCAGAAGAACTTGCACGTTGCTTGGCGGCTCCATGCATAAGATCCCTAAGGGATCCTACAGCAGTGTCGAAAACCGCTAATTCAGACTGTACACCCAAAAGCTTGCTGCCGCAACCAGTAGAAAGGTCTTCTGCCAGGCGGCAATTCGAGCAGTTGCGATCCCATAAGCTCCGAATCATGCTTTGTTGCGCTGCTGACGGCACCCCTCTGCAACCCTCCGAAGGACACTTACAGGGGCACCCCAAAAATACAAAAAAATTGCAAGTTGACCATAAGCTCAAGGGCCCGTCGCCTTCTAACTCGAGACCGGCACCTGGAACCCCCTGAGACAGGAACATGTTCCCATTGGAACGGGATCACACATGGTAAAAGCTCCGCAGAGGGCTCCTCCGCTTATATGTGCTGCGCAAGAAGCTACCAAAACTGTCGCGCGACTTGCGTGCAAGGCTGTACATCACGCGGGGCAAGTCAGGTCATCCCGTCTGCTTCGACTCCGGCGCCTCTCCAGCGCCTCTGCCTCTACCGCGTCCTTGAGGAGGTTTCTCTGGCCGGTCGGGGTTGCTCGGCTGCCCTTGGAAGCGGCGCTTGGTGAGAACTTCTTCGTCCTTCAGTTTGGCCGTCACGGCCGCCACCCAGGTGGCATGGCAGAGCCTTGTGTGTGCATGATCTTGTCGAAGTTGACTGGAGTAAGGTGCGTCAACCTCCACGCCGAGGACCATGTCGCATCTAGTTTGAACTGCTCCACTGCCCCGACCAAAAGTAGAAGTAGCAGATGGGCTTTCTGTGTCTCTCCCCCACACCATGTAGCCCAGCGTCTTTTCCGAGCCGATCTTTGATGTACTTCTCCATGGTGGTAGGAGTTGCTGTTGGCTCTCCTAGAGTTTGAGCAGCTAAACTCAGGGATCCGACTCCATCGCCATGCGAAGCTTTTGCAGGACATTGTGCCCTTCGCACTGCTCAGACGCCGAAGAGGATCTGCTTCCTCCCCTTCCGAGTGTGACCCTTGCAGAGGAAGGCCCCGGCCTTCGACTTCCTCTTCTGCTTCTTCTGGGCTGTCGGCGTTTTCTCGACGTCGTCGTCTGCGCCTGCCCCTCACCGGCTTGACAGCTGCTGGGCCGTCTCCAACGCCGAGGGCCCTGGCGAGCCACCCGGAACTCCAGACATCTGGCCTGCCTTGACAGCATCCAAGTCCCCCTCAACCCGGTTGACCAAAGCCGCGGTTTCCTGAGTCTGGGCCAAGATCTGAGCCAGCAACCCGCCTGCCTGCGTGGCCGCCGGAGGCCGGGGTGGTCCCGCCTCCCAACAAGAACCGGTAGTTGCTGGCCAATCGAGCATTAGGATCTCCACGTCGCTCTTCTGCCTCCTCCTGAAGCCAGCATGGTGGGGCCTAGGGTCTGAGTGACCCCCTCCACAGCTCCAGCCTCGATCTCCTGTCACAAAAGCCGCCGAAATTCCCAGAAACAAGCCTCCCGGTCGCAGATAGGCAAAGTCCCAGCTCGGCGTGCCCATTTGCTAACCCGGGTCGCACCAGGTCTTCCTTGGCCAGGTCTCTGCCCCGGCTGTCAGCACCCGCCTGCCAGGCGGCTGTAATCCTCTGCACAGGTGTGGCTCGGGAGCACTTCGCGCTCAGGCGGTTTGCCAGTCGATCACGCAGGGCCGCTTCCAAGACAGGAAGCTCTGGAATCAAATCCCACTCTGTAGGCTCCGGTTCGGGCGCAACAGGGGTTTCCACGGTGACCGTCACACGCACTGATCCAGACGATGTCTCAGCAATGACGCGTTTAGGGCCCATGCACCGCTAGTCGCGATGAAGTCGGTAGCCGGCTAACGTATCCTCTGGAGCTGGAACGGGCACAGGTCTGGCAGCCTCTTTAAGTAGAACCCACAAGACCTGCCTGCAACGATGGGATAACACCAATGTGGCCACCAAAGCCCCCGACAGCAAAGGATACCCAGGAGAAGACTCTCCGCTAAGGTGGTACGAGGGCACACGTTAGACCAAGTAAGCAGGCCTGCCAGAACCCCCTGCCACATCCTCGAACGGCAAAGACTGCAGCAGAATCCTTACGCTTAAAAGCATGCTAGGACATGCTCAAGACATGTTGCAGCAAAAAAGCCAAGATAATGCGCCGGCGAACTGGCACCATCTAAAACCCACGAATGCTGGTATTTACAGCATTTCGGCCTTTACCATGCCGCAAAAATGCACCGTCACGAACGTACCCGGAGCCGCCTACTACTACTACTACTACTGCTGATGCTAGTACTACTACTACTACTGCTGATGCTAGTACTACTACTACTACTAATCCCACAGTCATTGGCTTTCTTTTGTTAGGATGCTTAGTTCGGACTATTGTTTTCTGGGTTTATCAGTCTTACGACTTGTCTTGAAAGGCTCTTGATGTCCATGCTACGATTCCCCGAGACATGCCTGAAGAAAGGTTGCCAAAGTACGTCGTGCATGGTTACCAGGCCACAAGGGGATGAGTGAGTTGGCTTATGTGAGTTACAGTCTAAACTCCTTAAGGGGGGGTTATATAGGACTATATAGGGCAGTATTATAAGGGTTAATGAGGGGGTTACCAGGAGTTTAGACTATAGTTCATGTGATTGCAAATGTTGGTGTTTCTATAAACAAACAGCGGCCAATGCTTTTATTACTAGGCTCCTCGGTAGGAGATGAAATTTGGAGGTCCTATACTTGTCAGTGTGAGTCTGGCTCTTTTGCATTCTGCTTTTGTACAGCTGTTCTTGGTACGTACTGCCCGGCGTCTTGAGAGCACAAGTACAAGTGCTTTGAGTTCATGATGGAGCTCACGCTTGAAGCAGTGGTTACAGTAAGAGTTGGTAATTTCCAAACATAGGGGAGCCCAGTATAGACTCCAAAGTATTATAGTCCTGATTATGGGGACCCTCAAAATGCACCCCTAATTTTGGAAAACCACCAGTTTCCGTTACAACAGCCAGGTGGAAGTCGGTGCCATTTGTTGGGTCATTCCCCTCACAGTAACTGTCTTAAAGGGGTCGAATGAAGGGGCTATTGTAAGTTCCATTGCCCGTTGGGGTAACAGTTTCTGCAAGGGGGAAAGGGGTGGAATGATTACCTTGAAGTTACTATACAAAAAGAATCCCTCGTACTCGCCGCCCAGCTCTTGGATCGTTGTTCGACTGCTTAAGCGCCAAGAACCCTGGCCCTATACCCTAAACCTTGATCTGTGTGCCAAGCCTGAACACAAGACCCAGAGCCGCAAGTCCGATAAGCCAAACGCCATGTTCTAAAACCCCAATCCTAGAAACTCCAATGCTACAAGGGGCCCAAGGGGCCCCAAGCTTTGGACCTGAACCCGAGCTCGTCTTTTGCACAACCTTTACAGCTTCTCTTCGCGTCAACAACGATGCTCTTCGAGGCAACCGGGCAACAGGTTGTAGGTTGTAGCGTGGGTTTTCTCACAATATACGGCTAAGGGTGAGGGTGCAGGGTTAAGGGGCCCCTCCTCCTAGTAGTACAACCGCCTGCCCGCGCAATAAACATTTCAAGGATAGTATGTCATAGTACAGTGGGAATGCTGAGAGGGCGGTGTAGGTGGGGGCTTTCATAATAAGGGGGAGGAGAGAAAGTTTTGGGGACCTTTCCGTCTTTTGAGGTTCTGACATATCCTTTATACCCGGAGGTCCATCGGATTTGTTAGGTACTGATAAGTGGCTTTATATTCCTAATTTTATACCCCTACCTAGAGGTATAGGGTTACAACCGTAATTTATCAATCACAAATAAGTAGGGTTCACAGCCCAGGTATAGGGAATTACGTGTTTGGTTTCGGGCTCAGATTATGCATCTTTTTTCCAGGTGTCAAGTTGACTGAGAGTTTGGAGGGTGAGACTAACAGTGTACTGCTAGGAGTTTCATTTGACAGGTGGTGAGTTGCGAACCTTGAAGCCACAGCTTCAGATTGGTTTAAGATGGCTCATGCTGTATAAAAGCCTGCGGAAGAGGGGTTGGGTGTGGCCCGCGTGTTACCATTAGGGTCTGTACCTAAACGCTGTGACCATATCTCATTTCATGGAGAGCGCTTCTTGTTTTTTTTGCATCCGTCGGGTCCGTCGGGCTGCAAGTGTGCGGAGAGAGTTTGTTTTGTATGAGATGAGATGTAACACTGGGTGTACGGAAGTTAAGTAGCGGACATTTCATTGTCATCAGTATCATTACTGTTATTATTATAGATACAATATCCACACTGTTGAGGGTTTGGGGTGGATGGGGAAGGGGTTTGGGGTGGATAAAACCCGGGGCCGGTGGGCGCTGAGGGGTTTGAGGGGTGTGGAAACGTTGGTGGAGCCAAGACAGAAGTATGAACACAGCTTCACGGGCGCTGCCCTGAAGGGGGGTCGGCGGATTATTTTTATTTGTTTTAGTACTAGTGTTAGAATCCTGCATCCCATCCCATGAGGAGAAGTTTCGTAGCATGTCCGCCTCCTAGTGTGTCCATGCATTAACCATAGCAACTTCCATCTTCAAGCATATCCCTCGTCCAAAACGTCCATGCCCTCGCTAAAGCCAGGGCCCAAGCAAGTAAAGATAGTTTTCATGTCCAATCTCATCCCGCTTGAAAGACATGTATTCTTAAACTTGAAGAATGTCACCTTCAACCTTCAAGTCACACCATCTTGACAAACGCCCATGCTGGATCCCTAAGAAAGTCCAACCTCATTAGAGAATGTTCCATTGGGCTTGGAGACTTCCATGCTGTCCGTTTGCGAGGATTCAGGTTTTGGTCCTGATGCTATGCAGTAATATGGACCTGTGATTAAGAACCCCCATCCTTTTAAGGGCCTGATTATTAGGATCCCGATTATGTTCCCCATTAAGGGGACGGGGACGGGGTTTATTCATCACAGGTCTACATTATAGTAGCTTCCATTTTTCCTATTATCCTATATAACCCCTATATACCGTAAGTAACGGTGGGGAGACATTTCTTTGACATGCGAGGGATCGTGCGACAGAGCACCGTCTTTGTTGTGCGATGAGTCTTGCCCCGGCGTAGGCTCCAACATTGTTGAACGGGTGCTTGATTCCTCGTCATTGGAGACGACGTGATCATGGCGTGTTAAAATGCTTTCGCAAAATTGAGAGAAAGATAGTGTTAGGGACCCGTGTGCTAGCAGGAACCCCAACACGTGAACACATTCTCATCAAGAAGGGGTCTCGGGTACTTTCCGACAATAGAAAAAAGAAGGTGTGCTTTTAACAGTCCGAGCCAATCGACAACAAAATGGGAACATGATTCACAAGCGTCGCAGCAATCAGAACAGTCATTTTGGCCGTAGCGCTCGTCACATGTCATGATGTTGCAACAGTCATATGTCATAGTCATAGCAGTCATAACGACCATTGCCTTTGCACATGTCATCATAATCAGAGCGTTCCCGGCGTCCAGAGCGAGTCAAAGGAGCAGGTATTGTTTTGTGATTTTGAAGTTCTTGCTGCTATGAGTACTATTGCTACTGAACAAGATGCGACAGTGACGGGGACAATAGCACCAACAAGAAGAATCCTAGTACCAATCGACATGCTGCGGATGTAGTCAAGATCGTGAGCATGCACTCTCACTCAGTTGCCTTCCATTATCCCTGTATAACCCCCATATAGCCCCAATACATACCCTATTATGGTAGTTTGAATTTTCTTTCCATTATCCTTATTAAAAACCCTTCATGATCCCAATATATACCCTATTATATTCCATCATCCCTTTCTAAACCCTATATAACCCTAATATGTACCCTATGATAATGCAGTAGTTTCCATTTTCTTTTCCGTTATCTCCATATACACCCTATGAAGGCGAAGCCCGAGTGGATCCAGAAGGTGCCTGGCCTAAACAGCTACCAGGACTTGCTGATCGACAAGGTGCCGGCTAGCTGGAGTTTTGGGGTTTTGGGTTTTGGGACCTCTTCTCGCTGTGATTCTATGGCTTTCCGCATGATGACGGGTATGAGTTGCGAGGGTTCATAGGTGCAGATTCGTGCAAGCAGCAGCATGATCACATCCATGCTTTGACAAGTGGGACACAGCTCAGCTGAGTGTGTGTTTAGTTTGGTCATGAGTAGGAGTCTCTACAACTTGTCTTGCCAAACCTGAACCTTCTTCGACCTGCGGACATGCATGGCTCCTCATGTTAGGGAATCCTCGCTTCGGGTCCCAGCGAAGCCCCAAACTCTAGTTCCTACACTGTACACCTGAAACCCGTTAGACCCCTAAACCCTAAACCCTAAACCCTAAGCCTTACCAGAATTCCAAACCACCGATTCCTAGCCGAGAGCCTTGTCTTGGTTGAGCCCAGGGCATGCTAGAAGCATTGTAGCAGTCCACAAGTGGTAGGATTTAGGTGCTAACAAGTAGGGTTAAGAGGTTAGGATTTAGAGTTTAGGGGTGGGGATTTAGGGTTTATGTCCTGAATCAAGGTATGCCCTAAATGATGCTAGCAATCATCATTTCATGTGAGGTGCATGAGAATACTGAGCTCCCTGGGAGCCCCAAACATACAGTAGCTTGCATTTTCTCTTCGACACCTACATGCTGGCATATCCCCATGTATCCCACGTATCCTTACATCATCTATATATATATATACACATATGTTCATGGGCTACGTTCAATCTTAGGCTTACCATGGACCATTACGTGTGGACAGAGGGTCCCTTTGGTAGCTTGGTATAGCCTCGAATATATTCTCAATAAGGATGGACATGGATCCTAGTTGGGAATATATTCGAGGCTATACTAGGATCCATGTCCATTAACTACACAGGGCATTGTTGACTGTAGCTCCTAAATCTCTGGTACATGGAACGTTATTTGATTTCCTGAGTACAGCAAAAATTCTTTGCCAGGCAAAATTCCTCGCTGAGACCTATGGTAGAGGTGAGCAACTTTCCTGCTGAGGTTAAGACGGAGTGTAGGGTTTGGGTTTTGGGCTTCAGGCCTGTGGTCGCAGGAAATCCTGCACCACCATCATACAAATCTTATACCCCGAAATCCGAAACCCTATACCCCTTGAATTTCAATATATTGGCGTCCCTAGCTGGTTCACGGTAGGCCTTGGGGTTGAAAGTAAAGGGTTGCAGGGTGCAAAGACAAGGGATCAGAGTTTAGGGTTTAGGGTTTGGGATTTAGCGATTTTTTTCTTTGGCTCCCTTCTATCCCCCCCTACTCCCTAAATGACCTGTCAGTATGGAAAATCCATCCTGAGTGTTCCGGGCTTGCGCTTGCAAAGATCATGGCAAAGACTGCTTGAGGCATCCTATCACTCAGGTGAGCTATAGTCTAAACTCCGACTATCCCCCTTTATGACCCCTATACTACTCCCCTACATAACCCCCCTTTAAGGAGTTTGCACAACTTCTCAGGTGTACCTCAAGGGTCGAGTGTTATAGGGGTAGGTTTGAAACTGGTTTCTAGTTCTTCTTGCCCTTAAGCCCTGTGTAATCCCTAGGTCCAGGCCTTGTTAACACGTAGGTCAGTGGCGTTTTGGCGTCAGATCGCTAGTCGCAATTGCGAACCTCTTCACCGTAATCAGCAAATGAACGGCTGCAAGAGATGCCAGTTTCTGAAAGGAGCCTCATTCTGATCCTCAAGTGAGAAAAGGATTTTGGTAACCCCAACCCCCAAAATGAGTACCCTATGATTATACTATGATGCTTACAGGGCCCTAATTTTTTTGGGGGTTGGGGTGTCCAATTTCCTCTCATTATAAAGAGGGACCCGGCCATATCCTAGCATCCCGAATAGTCGAAGATTATGCCTACGCTGAGAAACTCCCAGATGAGTAGTATTTTATTTGGGGATACTATGGTACCCAATATAGAGTAAGATTATATCCTCCTTTTGGGTATAGTATTTTATATGTTTAACCACCAAAAAAACACTACTCAGATGTGCTCTCCCTTGTATTTACTATCCCTTGAAGGTGTATAGGGCTTTGGGAACATTCAAGTTGTGTATGTGCAGGGACACAGAGTCAGTGGTCTAGCCTGCGAAGAAATCTTTTGGTTTTGCAAGTCCCCCAAGGAAGGCCTGCTATCAAGAAACTGCACTAGAATCCTCACAATCTTCATTTGTAATGTGTGTCCTTGTTTTTCGGAAATCTCATCTTTGAGCCGTCATTCTTCACTGCGGAAAAGTAAGTTGTCGTCCCTTGACAGGTCTCTTCTACGGCTTCCAGGGTCCCGGCCTTGGATGGGGTCTCGTAACCTCATAACAGAGAGGCTCTAAACCCTAAACCCCAGGTATCTCTAAGGACTCATGCCTTGGAGAAGAGGTCCCTAAACCCTAAACCCTAAACCCTAAACCCTAAACCCATAGACCCTAAACCTGGAGGCTTACGACTCCCAAGATGAGATTTCAAGCTGGGCACCGTGACACAAGGGCATAGCCTTCAGAAAGGAGACGCTTCGTCATCACCTGGTAGTTTCTGAATATGGTGGTTTCCAGAAGTTGGGGAACCCCAATATCAACCTGAGTATACTCATAGTCCTCATTATGGGGACCCCACAATGCTAAACCCCAATGTCATTGCCATGTTATCCCTCAAGGGTCCCCCTTCATTGAGACACACCGTTTTTGGTCGTCCTTTTGGCTGTTTGTACAGAAATTTCTTTTAGTGGGGTTTAGTAGGGAAGACGGGAATATGTTAGGTAGGGATTATATAGTGATTTTATTCCCCTTGTTCACAACTAACAACCAGTAAGTTCCTCTGGTCGCTCAAAGTGGTTTGGCACCCATCAGAAGGCAATTTGGGTTACCCTAACCCGTATGATCCCTTATGATAAGGACCCCACAATTATTTGCTGGCTACAACAAGGGTCCTATATGTCGCAGTCTTAAGGGCTGGGGCACTAAGATCCTCTTAATTTCATAACTTCATAAATGTCAGGGTTTAGGGTTTTGGGTTTAGGGTTGCGATTGTGCTTCAGCCGAGGGCTTGGTCTAGGCTGTAGCAGCAGCTGTGTGTCCAGATGGCGTTCCAAATAGCCCTACGCCCTAAATCCAAAACCCTACATAATATTGTGGTTTCCATTTTTGGTTTATCATTCCCCTCTATATCCTCTAGATGCCCCCTATACAACCCTTATTTAACCCCTATATACCCCACATATAACCCCTATATCACCCCTATATACCCCCCATATAACCCCTATATAACCCCTACATTGGATTTGTTTTTCGGTTGTTTTGATATGTGCGCAGTAGGGATCCCGTTTTCAGTGGAAAAAGCCTGCTTTGAAATTTTCCTGTGGCATATTGGGGCTATATAAGTAGGGATAATGGAAAAGAAGATGGGAATTACTCTAATGGGTTATACAGGCTTTATATAGGGATTATAGGGCATATATATATACACAAACATATATATGTATATATATATATGCATCTTCAGTGTGGTTCAGGGGTACAATTGTTGAGTTTTTAGTCCAAAACAGTTCCTAACGAAAGGGGCAGTCCAAGCAACCCTTTCTGAAAGGGAACTGGCGACTGGCGACAGGTACACTTTGGCTTTGCTTCGCCAGTCTGACCAATCTTCCCGAGCTTGTGCCCGGCTCTCAAACTTCGGACTTGCCAGGGCTTAGTGTTTAGGATTTAAGGCTTAAAGTCAAGGGTTTAAGGTGGTCATTTCAGTTTGCTAGGATTGGATGAGGGGGTAAAGCCAGTCAGGGTTTTTAGTTGTCAAGCTAACCCTAAACCCTAAGCCCCAAAACCCTAAACCCAGACGTTGCAGTGCAGACAGAAGTCCATATCTTCTTTGCCCATCCCTGCTAGTAGGTCAAGGCAAGAAATGTGGTTCCCGTAAAGATACCGTTCCACATGCAGTCTAAATTCAATAACACCACTGCAAAAGCACTATCCCAAAGAAAAGACAGACTGTGAGCTGGGTGTTCTTGACTGAACAGTTGCCATTAGTTTTATTGTCTGTGCCCGTGATTGATGTCCTTCCCCCTCCCAACTGCTTGCTTTCTTTAGGGAATCGTGAGGGCCTGCTATGGTTTTAATGCTGTAGCCTTGACAGTTCAGGGTTGTCTTCTTCATCGGGGCAGGGGGTTAAGGGACAGCGGTTTGTAGTGATTATACGTGCAGGGTTTTCGGCGTTGAGGTCCTGTAATGGGTTCATCCATTGATTGGTCCATTGATCTTAGTTGAGCCGCCAGGAAACTTAGCTGCTCGCAGGGTCACGATCACGTCTCTCAGGTTCCGGAGGCCCGAGGACAACAGTCGCATGACAGCCGTGCAATGGGAACAAGGTGTGTCCAAATGGTAGCACGTAATGCCAATCCAGAAGCATGGTAAAAGTACCGCAACTGATGTACAACAGTTGTCCCTAAACCTTAAACTCCGTCACACCTGAGGCTTGGACTTTGGTTCCTCTTCATGGCCTTCCTGCATATTGCCATGCACTTCGGGATCATGTGTAGGCCTCAGGTTTTCATCCACAAAGGACCCTTTGCACAGATGGTTTGGGATTTAGGGCGTTTAGGGTTTAGGGTTTCTTATTCGCCTACTATTTGGAACTTGTCTCTGCTCCTCACCGGGGACGATCCTTACGAAGGCTTCTTCGAGCATCAGTGTCTTGGTCTTTCAAGTAGTTTCCCAACATAGGGGACCCCGATATAAATCCCAAAATACTATAACCCTTATCATGGGGACCCCCAACAAAAAGGTAAATAAGATTATAGCCTTTTGGGTTTTGTTTATCCACGCGTCTCAGTGTGTCTGCAGTCGTTGTTGCTATCCTTACCTTAAATCTTGTCGCCGATTCTTGCTATCATTGTATCTAGTTTTTTCCTCCACCGGCAGGTCTCATAGTTTGTCATCATGCTGTCTATGGTGATTGTGGTGATTGCCATCACTATCATGCATTACCACCTAGGCCCCAGGAAGTTGCAAAGAAGATGCAAGACGTCGACTGCTCGGCTTCCTGTGTTGGCCTGTTTACATGCATGTATCGAGGCAAGGGAAGGCAGGCGTCTGGGGAAGTGCTGGTTGTTGTGGTGATGGTTGTGGTAGTGGTTGTGGCGGCGGCTGCAGCTGGGATATGGTGCTGGTGGTGCTGGTTTTGGTGCTGCTGCTGCTGCTGCTGGTGATGGTGATGGTGATGGTGATCATGATCATGATGACGACGACGAAGCTGCATGTCCAGCACAGCTGCTATGCGAAGCCTACATAGGATGGAGTATGTTGGTACTACGGAAACGGGATAATTGAGTCTCGAAGCTGGCATTTCACATGTCCTTTGCAATCTGGCGCCTGAACGTGGTCCCCAGGGCATATCTGGCAAAGGCTTCCAGGCTGCAGCGGTGCGAAGGTCTAAACTTTCCGCTGAAGCCCTGGCAGAGACACTCTCAGGCTCCAAATAGGAAACAAGGAGGAAGAAAAACCGCCAAGTTGCAGTGGCTCGTGGCTGAAGCCGCCGAAGACCAGCAAACGTCCAGCCGCGATGACAGCGGCTGCACCAGCTCGAGCGACTGCCATTGCTGGCAGCCTTGGCATCGTGACTGCAAGGGCATGGCCCATCAACCAGCAAACACTCAAGTACATGACATCCTGCAGCATCTTGGTCTAGCAATTTCTGATCACCACTGCTGAAATCAAGGCCGGAACTTTTCCCACACAGCAACACCATCGAGATCCAAGCGCTCAACTGATGACAAAGCTGGACCCGCACCTTCCTTTCGGTGATAGAAGTCTACGGAATGCCCACGGATGACAACTGACGCCCCGAGCCTCTCCTCCGCAAACGTAGATGCAACTACCGGCCACGGCTACAGCGCAGTCAGCACGTGGCCCTTGCATTGACGGCAAGACTTGCCAGGAAAGCTCGGTGTCGCTTTCTCCAAGTCCTTCCAAGCAACTGCATGCTACCGGGCTAGCTGTGCCTATGACCGTGAACACCCTCCAAACCACAAGAAGCAATGCCAAGTTGACATGGACAGAAGCGAGGATTCTGCATCACTCCTTCACATCGAGCCTTACACTCCAGAATTCAGAAGCCACGTGTCTCCAGGTCAACCACTACAAGACATGCACAGGAGTGAAATTGAGAACGTATCTGAAACAATGTTGCGCGGGCTCGTGTAAACCGCGCAGGCAGATGTGCTTGGTGCTTTGCAGAGGTGGACGATTAAGAAAACGATTAAGAAATCAAGTTGTCGGACGCCGTCAAGTGTCAAAGCCAGCAATACTCTGCTGAATATGCAGAGCTTGAGCTGTGCTTGCTAGTTCTCAGGAGATGAGTAGGACTAAGAAGAGGTGCCGTGCAGTCACTCACCCTATAAATTGTTCAACAAAATCTCCCAGAAATGGTCGAGATACTCCGCAACTGCATACTGAAAGTTTTACATAGTCATGTGCGTATAAAGTCATATTAACTTCTTCTGGTGCCCTGCTACAGTTCCCCTTACAAGCGGCATCGCAGGAACATACAGATTGGGAATCTGATCTTGCGCTCTTGGAGGGTGCGGCGTGCTGCGACGGAGGAGTGATCCCAGAATCTAAACCTTTTGCAAACGGCCCGTCATAATTCGCATCAGCGTGGTTAGCCACGTTCCCGAAAACAGCACGGTGCGTTCAGGCGTGAGGTCAACTACGCGCGTTTCAACTGCGCAATGGCTTGCTGCTGTTGCGCTATTGCTGTGATTGCTGCTGCTGCTGCTGCCGCCGCCACTGTTGCTGCTGCAGCTGATGGGATGCAGTTGCTCCAGCAATTCCTTTCTCTTCTGGCCCGCTTCAACTATGACTACAGTAAATGGTAATCAATTGAAGTCCATCATGCTGGACAACATGGCTCACAGAGACCCGAAGAACGTTTGCTCGCTTCGGGCCTAGCGCTGAAGCAGAAGCCAAATAGCAGCCATCTGAAACACCTGCACGGGACCAGGTGGATGTCCCTCAAAGACAGCGAAGCTCATCTTCAGTGGGAAATAGAACCACACCAAAACCGTCTGGATCGAGCGGTTGCCGGAGAAAAGTAGACTTATCAGAGATCCACGCCTAACGTCTCAACCTCACGTCCCAAAACCACTGCCTCCGCAGACCACAGCTCGTTGCCCCACTCGCGCCACAGCTGCGCCTCAACAGCATCACAAGAGCAACATATAGCAGCATCCACAGCAACCACATCAACAACATCGTCCATGTGCAAGGCAAGGCAAATTAAGATGTAGCAGCACAAGAAGATACAAAATGAAGAAGCAGCCGAAGCAGGAGAACTTTCTGGAGCATAACGCCAGCAAAAAAGAGCCCGCAGCCACGCCAGCACATAAGACATAAGCACAAGCCGACTGAAAAGCGCCCAATTGATGGAGCTTTGACTCAAAGCAAACGATGAGAATGTCGAGTTGCCGCCTACACGGCCACCATCCATGGAAGCAACCAGCTGCCACAGTTGCGCCTGAGGGTATACATGTCTTGTATGCAGAAATCAAGCGCGGGGGCTGGCTCTGCCTTACGTACCTGAGCTGCAACAGTCTAAGGAATGTCTCCAGCACCGGAACCATGAAAGGCGGTACAGGACTAGTCTACCTGCCTGCGTGTCCCAGCAGTCTACTGCTCGAACTTCAGACTCATCATCTTGGCCTTCATGCTGAACAAGTCTACGGAAGAATAGCAGCAAGCAGTTCCCTGACCAAGAAGCCAGTCAAGAAAGGACACCCCCCATAAGCCAAACTGCAACCAAGTAGCCGCAAAGAAGCAGCAAGCAGCTTCGAAGCGAAACTGCAGCAGCGAACTTCCGAGGGCCACTCGGCATCCGGGCAAGAGGCTTCCACTCGCGGTCCGCCAGCGAAAATCGTTCCACTTTGTCCGTGGCAACCCCAGAAGCCAGCACGCCTCCACAAACCTCTCTGTCTGCACAGTCTGCAACACCAAGGCAACTTCCGTGGCTGCAGCATGAGGTCTAAGTGAATAAACTTGTCATGGTATGGGGTTTTGGGGCAGCCCTAAGCATTCACTGTGAGAAGGACATGTAGCAGGTCTGCTTAAGGTGCTTCCTGCTCGTCGGCAGCCCCACTAGCCGGCTCCAAAAGTGTTGACGGACAGCCGGCCTGTGAAGTTGTAACCACGCATAGGGGTATTTTATATGGGATGGGCTGAAGAACAAGAATGATGGCATCCCAACACCACAGTTGCAAACTCATTGACCCCACAGTTGACAGATGCGACCTTTCTTGACGTGGCTTCAGGCCCCTTTCGTGTGAGAGTGTAATCTCTGCTTCTCAGCTCACGGATGCATGGAATTCACAGTTTGCCTAACGGTCAAGCATAACGCAAAGCAAAAAGCTTCTCAGATCCTTCGTCACCCACAAATGCTGGAAGGTGGCAGCGCCTGGGAGTGCACACTGCGCGCGAGCGCGAGCGCAGCTTGATCATCAAGGCTCCAACAACATTGAGACTTCTCAGAGGCGGTCTTCAAAAGGGGGCTGGAGCCGTTCAAGTGGTTGGATGCTCAGAAGGCGTGGTGACCGAGCAATGAGCACGACAACCATGACTTGGGGGTCAGTAGATCATCGATGATAATCCCTTCTGTTAGGCTCGAGTGACATCAACTTTCCACTGTCGCTGCCACTCACCACCATGTAGGCAGCCTCCTCATCAGCTTTCAGACCCCGTAACAGCACTCCCGTTGAGGATCAATGTCTGGTACGAAGTGAATCCATGTGGATCCGCTCCAGGTCCAGCAGCCGCCACAAAACAGGTCACGACGCAACGAATCGAATCACTTGTGGCAGGTCACTGGCCTGCAGAGGTTGGATCATACGTTCCCCCCGTCGTATGACTTTCCTATCGTCACACTTCTGTACAGCTAACAAGCTGAGCATCCACGGGCCTCATCCTTTGCAAAAGATTCATACGCCCGGGAGATGATCCATTCGTTGGTTTTGGTGACGTGGAACGTTTTAGGACCTCATACCATTTGCCCATGTGATCCAATTCCGCGATCCGTTTCCCGACATCATTTGAATATATGCGGATCTGTTACCTTAAGATTCCCACAGCTGCCCAAGCCTGAGAAAGCGCCCCCTTCTTTCCTGGCTTTGGGCTCGGGGATGATCAGGGAGCGTGGGACACTTGGCGCAATTGTATGAATCTGTTCCACTAGCTTTCTCCGCCATCCTGTTCTTCGACCTCCCCAACTGTCTTCCACCATCATCAAGTTGCGGATCTAATCTCCTTCTCGGGCTGACGCACTTGGCCTGCAAAGACGTGCGGCTCGTGCACTTTAGGCACGTTGATTTAGACCCACTCAACGAGCATCTCCCTCTGCATGCCTTGCTAGCTGACGCTGCCAGACTTCTACATGATCCTGTTAGCAGTCCTGGCAGCGCTTTAGTACTTCAGGTTATAGCAGACATTAGCAGATGCGCCTGAACCGGCATGCTTCGGCATCGAAGACGCCGCCAAGAATTGTCAAGAATAACGATTCTTTGCATCTACCCAGCTTTTTCATGAAGTGCTCGGTCAGAATTCTAAGAATACGAACTTCGTGCGTGTGTCAGGCTGGACAGGCCTAGACCGCAGGCAAGGAACATAAACGTCTCCGCAGACTACTGCTGCAGCAGGCGCTGTTCGCCAAACGGACGGAGGTGGGAGCACCTCTGTGCGCACCACGGCAACAAAAATGCAACAATGATCACATCATGAGCAAGCCAAATGCACAGTTCGAAGGAGAACTCAAGACAAGTGACCACGCCTCCTGGAATGCATCGGTACCATGGCAATCCATCCGTACGCCAAGCGCAGCCATACCAGGCTCCTGGCTGCTGGACATTATGTAGTTGCGGGTGGCCTTGAGAGTGTAGGCAAATGAGCAAGCTGGCGTTAAGCGCGCATCACCCCAGCATTCTGCCATGCTCTGTCAGCAGACGAGGCATTGGAGCTACACTCCTCTGGTCGGTCATCATCGCCCGTGACCCCCAGCAGGTAGACACAGCCATCGTCCGCTGACCGGGCTGCAGCCGTGACCGACAGCGTCAGGGGAAGTATCATGTTCCAGGAAGAGCAAGCATCCCACAGCTCCAGTGTCCATGATCTCTCCTGGACTCAGAGCGCAGACCCTTCGCTCAAAGAGCAGGAACAGCTGGACATGAAGAGTCGGTGCTCGTCCTCCAGAATGTCGCTGATCACTAAAGCTTTGCAGGGATAGAGCCTGAGCCAACAGGACTGGCACCTGAAAGAAATGCCGCAGCTAACGTCAGCCACATTGCCTCTCCAGAGTGGGCCGCAGTGCGGAAAGGACTGCGGCAGCATGTCGAGATGCGCAATGCAGAGGCGAGATGGCCCGCAGTCCGAGAATGGGAGCAACCTGCCATGCAAAGCTTCTTCAGCGCTTGTTGTTGCATACTTCTGTGAAACTGTTCTTGGGAGCAACTGACTGAACCTCGCGCAGCAGCTCTCCCGCGAACAGCCCCATGGACCACGCCGCTGGACAATCCCGAAATGCATGCCATGGTCCAAAAACGGATGAACAACAGCCAAGAACAGCGTGAGGCTCAAGGTGACTTTGGCTCAGCATTGACCCTGATCTTACTTAGCATATCCTGCTCGGCGTTCTTGAGGTACTTTGGAGACTTCTGAGCCGAGCAATATTCTTGAAGAACTGCCGGTTACAGCAAAGGCAGAGAGGTGGACGCATGTCAGCTCAGCTGCCAACTCCCGCTTGGAAGTCGGCAAGGAACAGTGACTTCAGCTTGGCTTCGCTCTCCTGGCGCGACAGGTCATGAAGGAGAGACACGTGTCCCAGGGTCCCAGTGCATCTCAGGTCGACAAGTGCAAAGATACCCTCATCTTATGATCAGCACGTGTGCCGACACAGTGGCAACTCGTGCCTGCCCTTGCTTCTTCAATGCCTCACAGAAGAGCCACATAATGCTTCACACAGCAATTTCTCGACCCACTCATCCTGCTGCCACAATGGACTGACTCTCGTGTGAGAACAAAGTTCAGCCCACCTTAATGCCGCTGCCCAACATCGTGAGCAAACTTTCGGCTTCGCCGGTCTCTCCAGCCTCTGACCAAGCTTTGATTCACAACGTGGGTCTTGAACACACATGTTCAAAGCTTTGTCCGCTCGCAGAACAGACTGTGCAGCCTTGGCCTCTATCTTCTCGGCCGGCTCCTCTCGGCAGCATGCCATCAGTGTAACTGTAACAACAATGCAGCCATTGCTCAATATGAACACCCGCAAGACCTCACATGCCATATTTGCCTGGGCTGCCTGATCATCCCTGTTCAACATGATTCTGTCCGTCTCGGAGGTCGAAGAAAGCGCCAGCAAGGAAAGGCTCTTTGACGTAGCCTTCTCCTTCAAACAGCCATCTGCTATGAACACTAGCGACTTGAGGAAAAAGATATGACCCTGCAGGCCACAGCCGAGCCTCGGCAAGCACATCAAGCTCCTTCGCCTGCAAGCTCTGGATCGCGAATTTTCAACAAATGCACAAGTGCTTCAAACACGGCATTGCTTAGGTCAAAGGGCTACCAGATTGAGCACACACAGCTGCTAACAGTGAAAACCTTGCTGTCGTCAGTCTGCTCAACAGACTCTGTGAGGAACTTCTGTGCTGCAGCCAATTGATCCTCTCAGTGCAGCAGTGCGCGGTTTTTCGCAACCGCATGATCGTTTATGTCTGCCCCTCGCTGAGGCAGAACGTTGGGAGCTGCTAGCCATATGTGTCTTCTCTTCTGAGGAACGCAAAGCTTCAGGGATGAGGTGCTGGTGTTTGCGTAAGCTGGATAGTCGAACATGTTGATCATCACATCTCCCACAGTCAGATTTCTCATTCCAAACAAACCTACCGTGTCTAGTCAAACCTGCATTCAGCACGTGGTCCTGAAGCAGCTTCAGTTCGTTGTGGCGCAGCGAGTTTCCCTGAAGCACAGCTCTCCATGCTGTCACGATCTATTAGCTCACTTCCAACGAATAATCTGGACCGATTCTGCTGCAAGAGAAATATCAAGACCCAACAAACAACTCTTCTCAGCCACAGAAGCCTTCTGCAGGGATTGCGCATGGCGCAATAGGTCCTCGTTTGCCTGCTAACGTGCAAACAGCATCCAACAGCACAGCCTTCCTGACCAGTAGAATCCAATTCGTGGGCCTTCTTCGTTTCCATAATGGTCTTGGCAATCAAAGCATTCTCCTGCACGGATAAACTTACCCAGGGGCAGTGGGGTCATCCAAATCCCAAACGCTCACATTGAACGTGCGCAGCATACTGTACAAGTATTGACTCGAAATTTCCGCTTGCGCTGTAGAAGGACAGCATAGGACAGCCCAGACCTTCACCACGTCCAGGTTCTTCTGCTCCTGCTCCTGGCAGCATGGAGATCGCAACTATCGACGGTTGCCTCCATGCGTTTGAGGATTCGGCCTTCAGCTTGCGGTCGAAAACCGCTTTCTGGCGCTGCATGCGTGCCGCGTTCTCCTGCTGCACCTCAGAAAAAACTCTGATCTGCAATGCCCTGGGAGAAATGCCGCAACCGAAAGCAAGCGGCAAAAAAAACAACTATCATTCCACTCTGAGAGCAGCAACCGTCAGCATCTGCGCCTGCAATCGCTGTGCTTGTGAAGAAATGCCTGCAGAGATGCTGATGATGCCAAATGTTGAGCGGGAAGATATGAGGCGAGGCTGCATATTCTGAAAAGCGGGATCCAAGATTGGAACCGTTCAACGTCTGAGCAGAGTCAGACAGCATGGTAGACACGGTTGGAAGCTCAGGAAAGCCATTCGTGCCGGCCTTGGCAGTATCAAATTCTGCAAGACATGTGCTGCTCAGTAGACGCATGGGTCCCATGCATCCACCACACCTGGCACCTGAGCAACGACCACAGCCTCAATTTTGAAGGAGTGTAGCAGATCGGTGAACTGAGGCACTAGCCGAAGGAAGTGAAACCTGGCATTCTCGAGGCAGCTTCAAAGACTGGAAATCTGAAAAGGCACACGTGCCTGGTTTGGATCCGGAAGAACCTCCTTGGTCTTGCCCTGCAGTGCAGGGCACGTGGGCACCAATGAGGGGCGGTAGACCACATCAGTCAAGCTTCAAATGACCCAAGATCATACCAATGCCTCGATGGCAACCGCCTCGAGCTTGCAAACCAAAGATGCGGCAACAATCTTTGCCAGCTTCATTGCCTCGGTACTTCACTGTGGGCATGCTTGCAAGCTCTTTGCAGCAACATTTTGAAAGCTGTCCGGATGCATCAAGAGCACGCCTACCAGGGTAGCGTCCCCTCACCTCGTGTCACCCTGGAGCCAAATACTGCAAGATCAAAACCTCGAAAAGATACAGGCAGTGGCATCTAGCAACATGGTCCTGGTGAAACACAAAGTGCTTAGACCCTGCATGCAGCAATCACCAATGATGAAGAAACTGCCACTCACAGAGCTGCGCAGGACTCCGCGCTGCAGAGGGTTTGCAAAATTCGCGTGGAAATGCACTGATTGCATGCGCGATCATGCGCGCATCTAAGCACCTCTGACCCCCTAGCATGTTTTCCTCGGAACTCTTGTCATAACTCTCCCTCTTCGTCTTCATCGTCGTCGATCACTTCATGTCTTTTGCAAAGCCGAGCTCTCCTGCGACAGTACAGGTGCACATCTTGTGAAAAAACTGAAGCTGGAAGAATGCAGGAGTCCTTCCAAAAAAGTGAAGGGCACCCACCCAGCAAGAGCCTTATCCCTCTGGCCGGCCTCGCACATAGCCACCTTTCCCAGTTGTCGGACAACACCTGGTCGAAGGGGGCTGCTCGCTTTTGCGACCCCCCTTTCAAGTTCATGGTTATTGGCGCTGATGTTCACGATCTCCAAGGATGGCCGTCATGGGCCAGCCATCTTTAGCAGAGTCAAGCTGACAACTTTTTTTGCTTATCCTGGGGCGACTAGGTAAATACCCACTCCTGTTCCGCAGGCTCGCTGCTCATTAGCACACAACTAGCCCAGCCAGAAGGGCATGGCTAAGCATGAGGCCTGTCCATGGAAGCGGCTGTGAGGGACCTGCAGAGCTTTAAGGCACAATTCTACAAGCTGCTGGAGGAACAATGGTACTGTCCAAGCAAAAAACCAGTGTCGAGATGGCAGCCCGCTCTTGCAACGCACCGAGCATTGCAGGAAGCTTCAGCAGCGCGGCATGCTAATAGCTAACAATCCAACACACTCCGTTGATGGTCAGCTGCGTCTGTTAGAATAGCAAGAGAAGCCTTGTGCTGCATCATCAGCTGCAGCATATCCAACTTCCTGGCTTGCATCTTGCCATCTACACGCTCTCATCAAGCCAGCCATCTGAAAGCCCTGGTACACTATGTAAATGAAGTACAAAACTTGTTGAAAACTTATTTGCATGCCGCGTGAAAGATGGCAACCAAGACTTACTTGGAGAAGGCACATTCGTTCTCGTGACAGCAACAACCACAACATCAATCAGGATGATCACTTCCGCTCTACTTTGAGCCATTTGCAAAGAACACCGGTTTTGGCAGCAAGGTGACGGCACAAGAAGAAGCAGCAGTAGCAGCAGCAGCGGCGGTGAGGGCGGCGGCGGCGCAGCAGTAGACACGGCAATTGTAGCAGTTGTAGCAGCCGTACGAATCATAGCAGTCACGGTCCCGGTCGTCATCATCATAGCAGTCGTAGTCGTAGACATCATCGCCATCGTCGCGGTCGTTGCAGTTGTTCTTTCTTCTTTGCCTTCTTTTTGCAATGTGTGCTTGTTGCTATAGTACTTGCAGTGTTTGTTGCAACAGTAGTAGCATCAGTTGCACTAGGTGTGACGATGGTATTGTTGGCGTTGGTGGTGTCATTGGCGTTGGAGGCGTTGGAGGCGTTG
>CAJNIZ010007113.1:143757-162342 GCA_905231905.1 Symbiodinium pilosum
TTGCTGTTGCTGTTGGTGTTGTTGTTGTTGTTGTTGGTGGTGGTGGTGGTGGTGGTGGTGGTGGTGGTGTTGGTGTTGGTGTTGGTGTTGGTGTTGGTGTTGGTGTTGGTGTTGGTGTTGGTGTTGGTGTTGTTGTTGTTGTTGTTGTTGGTGGTGGTGGTGGTGGTGGTGGCGGCGGCGGCGGCGGCGGTGGCGGTGGCGGTGGCGGTGGCTGTCAGTCATCGTCGCAGTAGTAGTGGTAGAAGTAGGTAGGGGAAGGGATGTAGGAGCAGGAGTAGGAGTAGCAGCGGCAGTTGCCAGCAGTACAGTATCAACTCTACCAGCAACGAGTGAAGGTTGAAATGCCAGAGTCCATAGCGAGGCTGTCTCTTATCTGTGCAACCACAAAGCCGAGGGACGCGTCAGCCAGAAGAACCCTGCACCTTGGCTTTTGACAGGCGTAGCCATCTGGGAAAAAAAAAACATGCCACTGTCACTTTCATGTCCTTCAAGCCCCAGTACAGTTGAGGCTTGGTTGCCGAACAAATTGAGAGAGTGGGTGCTCTGCATGCGCGAATGTTTGAAGGCTTTGCACACAGCAGTCTTGACGGCAGACTGCCGACTCTGGATTCAACAAGAGCAAGCGACCCAACTGCATTACTCTCCTGTTATGTCGCAGTTATCGTAACTGCGGCATGTACCGCTGATAATCAAAACACACATTACAGTCTAGAATTGTGGATATCCAACAACACATTGACCCACTGATGTCTTCATTCTTTTATTTAAGTCAGGACCACTGATCAACCTGCAAGTCTGAGCAGCAAGCAACCGGTCCACGCTGCGTTGGGCAACCTCGGCCCTGCCAAGCTGAGGAGCAGTTACATGCGCGGGATTGCCATCGAACATCTTTTCCACGAGTCGTGCTGCCTCTAGCCACAGGAGCCTTTTACATGGACTGCCATGTATAATGTAAATCCGGGATGCAAAACGATCCACGCTGATTCCAACGAATGTCATCTGCCTCCTCAGCTCAATTCCCGTCAGGTGCTGGTGATCGCTGGCGTGGACTTCCTGACAGGTTTGCCTGCTTTGGTCTCAGGCCCTGCCGTGGGTATGATGGCTGCTAACCCTGTCCGTTTCCCAAGACACGAGACATGATGCCATGGTCATAAGCGTTTCCTTGCGTTTGGGAGGTCTGCCGGCTTCAGATTGCACGGCAAAGTACTAGCATTTTAAAGCATTCCGGCAGTTTGGAAGGCCAAAGGCAGATCAGCTTGCACTGCTGAAGCCCTCTTGCCAAGCTACTACTGGTGATTTTTCAGCCAGACTCTCCAACGAAAACTACCTGCTTCGGACAGATGAGGCCACCTCGAAGCTGGCTGTGCCCTCGCCTACCCAGGGACGGGGGACTTTGTTCCACAGCAACACCATGGTTCAATGATGGCAGCTTCAGTCTGCAATCCAAACAGTGGCGGGACTCTAACAACTACTATTCCGGGGCCGCTGCGCTTCAACATTTGAGCTACAGTCAATATTTACAACATAGTTTAACGAACATGGGTTCCTTGTTAGGAACTACATTCGGGCCTACAGTAAACTACAAGAGGGACCTCTATGTCCGCCAATGGTCCTTTAATCAGGCTAACATGGACAGTACCTCAATTTGACGTCACATCAGCATTGTCACCGCCTCAACACCCAAGCAGGAAGCCAAATATCACCAGAGCCGCCCACACAGTAGCACTGGCCTTGCACTACAGCCAATGGCGACGGAAGGGCTTGGCAGGCTGCAAGCACTGCCTTGACAGCAAAGCATTCGAGGAGCTGTGTCATCTGCTGTAGCACAATCCCACACCGGCTTGGCTGCACGACAAAACAAACCGGTAGCTGAAACGAATCTGCCTCATCCCTGGCATGCCTCCTTCGTGGCGTTGAGCATCGCAGAAGGGTCCGGCTGCTCAGTCGCGTTGCGTGCATCTGCTAGGCAGGGCATTTCTTACCCATCTGAGGGCTGAAGCCCCTCTTAGTCGACGTTGCGCTTGTGAGAAGCCCCGCGTGCAAGAAAATTGACATCAATAGTTGGAGATGCAAATCTGGCCAACATGCTATCAAGACAGCAACTACCTTTTACCTGTCTACGTTGTGTTTGAAGTTGTCAAGGGAGCTATAGAATGGTCTAGCAAATAGCTCCCCCTCCTCGCACCCTTGAGGTAACAATGACAACCTGAATGGGACAATGGCATGAGAGAATACCCTCAGCAAGCACCGTCACCGTCTGCAGCAATAGCAAACGGCGCCTAGCTCAAAGCCAACACGCTCGGCCTCAAGGCCACAAGGTGCTTGTTATGCAGCAGGAACAGAAGAAACGGATAGCGCTCATGGTTGAGGCACTGGCTACGATCTTGCACGCAGAGCAAAGTAGTGGCCGGGCCTGCTGGCAGCGGCTCTGAGCTTGCGCTTACTACACTAAAGGAGAAATTGTAAACTCGCTGCTGGCGATGAGTCCATCATGAACCGAGACAGCCCGCCGCCTTGTTGGAATATCGCTTCTGAAACCTCAGAAAGAGAGGTAAACAAGAAAGTCAGGAGCTGAACTTGCACTGCCGTATGTAGGCTCAATGTGATCAGCGCTGGCAAATGCCGGCAGAGGGCTCTGTCTTGACATCAAGCAAATTGAAGTCTGTTCCGACCTCTTCCTGGCGCATGATAGGCAAATCCGTGGTGGCAGAACACGGCACACCGCATGGACATGGCATCGAACAAACGTCCTTTGCTTTCTGCAGCTGCTCCAAGAAATCGGCGCCTCTCCGCACAGCTCTAAGCTCTGTGTATCTCTGCCAAGCACAACCTCATGTACTGCATGGGCATACCATAGATTGGCGATTTGCACGGCATAACATTGGAGCGCGAAATGTCGGAGTACATTTGTTGACATCGCACCTTCAGGAAAGACAGAACTTGTGAGCGGCTGTGCTTGCGAAGTGAAGCTAATGTGGGCGAGTGCTAGATAGCTCCGCAAACAGTAAGTCAAATGCGGGCGAACGTGTCAACACTAGCTAGATGAATATAGACGAATCACCGCCTTGGGTAGTTCACTGCTTCATTTCCGGGACGTCAACGAAAGAGCACCATGACTCTTCCAACTTATCCCAAGGTCACAGCAGCCCTGCCTTGGGGAGGCTTGCTTGTCGGCACATCAGGCTGCGGCAGCCGCCTCGCCACATCAAGCTTCTGCCGTGTCCGTTCACTAAGATCACCAAAATATCCAAGATCCAAGAAAATTCAAACCGATCAATGCTGCTACTGTTGCAAGTACTATCATAGTTACTGTCAGATGCGATGAAACCATCAGTGCCAGTCTGGCAAAGCATCGTGCTCCACTGCTGTTTCAAGCAAAGCCTGGGACCTTTTCAAGATGCACCGCATGTGGATCCGAAAGGCAATTCATCTGAGACCATCCTAGTCCAATGCGAGGTAAATAGCGTCTCTCTAAGTGCAAGCTGCCCAGGACAACGCCAGCGAACGGCGACAACCAGTGTAAGGGCGAGCTTGCCATGGCATGTTGCTGGGCCGTGAATAATTTAAAGCATCGCGGAAGATCTTGGGATCATACTGAGATCATAAGCGAAATCGGACACTTGGCCTTTCAAAAGGTAAGCATGTAGACAAGCATCGGAAATTGAATGTGCAGTCCCAAAAGACTCACAATTTGATAAGCAGTCCGCAAAGACTCCCGGCCCAACCACGCCTCTTCGGCCATGAGGCCAACAACTTGGTTTTTTCACCAGGTGATCAGACTGTGCGGATAATTCACAGTAACAGCGAGTCCTCAACACCCTAAGAAGCGCAAGCGACCTTGCAAACTGCCTTCCGACTACATATTGACAGAGCATCTCTCAACCCTAGATGCCCTACAAAGGGCAGTGTCTCGCGTCTGCTTTCGAAGGAGCAGCCACCCCTGCTTCGGAAGAAACGTAGCTTGGAGAAGCCAGCGCTAGCTCCTCAAAGCCTAATGATACCACGTGAATATTTGGTGGACTACTATAGAATCGTCATCATGATCGAGCAAGGTTTGATGGCAGAATGGACACTGCAGACAGACCTCCTTGCTCTTGCTCTGCAAGAATGCAAGAATGCATTCAGGCGCAGAGAGGCGGCAATTTAAGAAGCAATGTTTTGTCATTGCTCATCTGTGGAACCATGTGGGTTAGGGACGGTGTCCCCTGTCCCAGCACCGAGGCTTGAGAATCCATCCATGCATCTGGATGGGTGGTCACCTTGGCCTGCGTCGTCTTCAGACTGCCCATTGCCGGGTTAACAAGACTACTTCCTGAGTGGCACGAACAAACGCCTGACTCTGAGGAAGGTCCGAATGGGCTGGTCAAAGCTCCTAGCTGCCACAGTGTGTGTCCAGCTGAAGGATCAGAGGGCATGCAGATCTTCCCGACTTCATGTCGTATGTGACCAATCATTTCTGCAGAAGCGCAGCTCCATGTATTCTCGCACAAGCAAAGGCATTGGCACGTTGAATATCAAGGCGAACTGACGAAAACTCATTCAGTGAAAACTTATCCTTGAACCTCCCTCTGCAGAAATACATCGAACGTATGTGAGCTAGTTCTTTGCTGGAAGGTTCTGCTCCCATATGCCATGCGATCCTCCTCTGCAAGTCTCAGCCAAGCCCGGGCGCATGCAATTAATTCGGTTTGCTCAGGCTTTCCCAGGCCATGCGCAGTGCAAGCGTAAAGCTGTTGGAGCCATCAGACGCATCAAAACGCTGAAGTCAAAAAGATTTTGGAAACCTCACACATCATTTCACAACAAGTTCCGCACCCTAGTCACAATGTGTGTCTCGAGCTGTATTCTTCACACTTCCGGATGTAGACCTAATGAGTAGATGCCAGTCCAGAGCCCAGAAAAAGCTGAACGCGCAATTAAAAAGTCTGTGCATGAGTGCTCCTCAAACTAAAGCACGAGTACGTGCCTCGGAAGCAGGTATAACACGTTGGGCATCTTTCTGCTTGGAAATTCCCACTTCCATGGCAATGCATTTGAATTCTTTACTGATGGTGAGGTGGGAGCATTGCTCGAAATCTGCGCTTGAAATTATGTAGTGGGGCTGCCTGACAATACCATGGATTCAGCTTGCAGTTTGCCACCTCGTACCCCCATTTACAAGGAGTTAGAGGAGCCATTTTATTCCACCTCAGCAAACTTTCGGTGACCTGCTGGCCCTGAAGTTTTCCATTCTCTGAAATTGCCGAGCATCTCAGGCACCCTCATTCTCTCCAGCTCCCGACTTAATTGCTTCAGCGTCCACTTCAACATCCGCTCTGGTGTGCTCATTCCCAGATGAAGGTGTGATACATGGAAGCCCGAAAAGCACTGAGGCGGCAAGAGAGTGATAGCCAGCACTAGGCTCACATCTACGCCGATGTTGGAATCCAAAGATGCAGCTCGCATGCGCAAATGCCCTGGGTGCATTCTTGTTCTTGGGTTGACCCCTCTGCACAATCTCGAAAGCTCTTGCTCTGCACTCAAAGTTCATTTGGGGGTGTTGAGATGTCATGAGGAATAAGGTTCCATCCTGCCAGGGCAGAAGCCCTCAGCGCATGAAAGTAGCTGCAAAACCCGCAACAATGCTCGGTGGCGTTGCTGCTGCATTAGAGGCATCCACCGAACATCCCATGACATCCAAGACCTTTACAAGTGCAAATGAATAAGATGGGATTTCTTCAGGGGACCGCCTTCAGGTCAAAGTGCAGTCAACGTAAACAGGCACTCAACGTCTATGATGCCGCATCGCCCTGATATGGGTTGCAGGCCAAAGAATTCAGACCTTGATTTGCTCCACTTCCTGTCCTAAGTGCACCCATGAACTCACAGCAGCACACCTCTGCAGCCATCAAAGCGAACCAGCAATGTGCTCTCGACGACATGCACCACGCACTGACAAAGACAAGCTGCTACGCTTGTCTCGTGCTTGCTTCAGGCCTTGTCTGCAGGGCAATCAGGTGCGGCCATGAAATGATATAAAATGTCTTGAAAAACATGTTTGTTACGTTTGCGCGGCCATAAGCCAAGTGACTCTGGACGACGGGATCTTGCTCCAGCTTTGCAAAGAATTCTTCAAGCCCCAATGGCGTCGGGTTCCTCCACAGCTGTGAGCGCGGCGGCTTGCAATGCGAAATATCACGGAGACAACACATGTGTGCGGCTGCGTGCAGAGGCTCTATCCGCCTACTGGCCTGGATGGTCGCGGGATTCTTTGAGTTTCCAGGACTCCGCCCCCGAGCTTTTTCAGTGCCTTCTGAACCTGAGGTTGCTGAGAATGCTCTTTACTATCTGGGCGAACTTTCACAGACTGCACTTCTACCCCTTGCTTGCCTTGAGCTTTCACGACGAGGCTTCTGTGTCAAATGATTTCAGAAGCGGAAGGCTGATGCAACCCTCTTGCGGCTGCAGTGTGATTGCAATTTGAGCGGGTTGCTTCATGTATCAGCAGCAGCAGCTGCAGTTGTTCAGTCTCAGTTATACATGTTTTCCTGACCTCTTGCGGCTCCAAGACCGGCGTTATTAGCTGCTTTATGAAACCTTCAGGCCTCGGGAAAAGCCAATCTCTGTAATGGGACCCTGAAGATGGCACATTGTTTTTCAAGTCCGGCTGCCTACTGTACTAATCTATGAATCCATCACCGTCGGCATCAAGAACTACATTCAGATGATACTTGGATTTTCCTAGGACTTATCGGGAAGTCTTCAACGATGGGCTTGAATAAGGACTTTCCATTAAGGTTCTATTGGGGAATGGACTTCCAATGAGCTTCTTCAATCTACTGCGAGTTCTACTCGCAAGATGTGCTCCCGCAGGATTTCGTCCCGGTTTCCATGATGGCTTGTGTTATGGTTTCTTTTCAATCCTCCTGGCACGCTTTGTTCATACTTCGGCACAAGTATCGACTTACTGCCTGCGGCAGATTCGAAAAACATTTCCCTCTGCACCCAGGATGCCGGCAGACCAGGGGATTTAAGAGCCGCAATGAATTTCGGTGCGGTTGCTGATTTGCTGCTCATGTGAAGTCAGTTCTTGGCTTTTTGTTCGCACTCCACTTCCCAAGCCCTACTCCCTCCCTCTTATACCCGGTACATTTGGGTAGGTCTCATGGGATGATACAGGGGTTATGCAAGGATTCTGGCAGGGTTGAGAGATTGGACACGGGTGGTCATTTGACTCTATTTACAGCCCTACAATGCTGCGGGGTTGGCGGGGTATCCCGGCTGCCCTTCCGCAAGGCCCCGGAAGATGACACTGAAATTATTTACTTCGAGCATCCCCGCCCTAAAAAAATAATGTTTCCGGGAGCATTGGGGGCAAGAGCATTACAAAGTGTGGTGTGACAATGACACCTTGATAGCTGTTGCAAGTGTGCGTGCATTTTTTTGGCCGCCTCGCCCCCCTCCCCTCCGTTGGTGCTCGCATAGCAGTCGGAAGTTGTAATTGGCGAAGTCAGCAACAGTTAGCATCTGTGGGGTTCGACATTGCAAGTCTTGGGCACCACAAGGAGACTTTGAGCACTACAAAAATTCTGTGGGTTTGGACACTGCAGGGATATGTTGCCATGGGCACTGCAGGGATGCTCTGCGGTTGGGCACTGCAGGGACACTCTGCAGTTGGGCACTGCAGGGATACTCTGTAGGGATACTCTGCGAATGGGCACTGCAGGGACACTTGGTGGTTGGGCGCTGCAGGGATACTCTGCGAATGGGCACTGCAGGGACACTTGGTGGTTGGGCACTGCAGGGATGCTTTGTGCTTGGGCACTGCAGGGATGCTCTGCGGTTGGGCACTGCAGTCAGGCTTCGGGCGGAGGACAACATAGACTTTATAATCTCACAACCCCACTGCAAGGGTGGGGAACAATGCCCCAGGGCTGGCAAGGCCTGGCAGGTGAGGTCCTGAAAAGTCTACTTACATGTTTGCAGCACCCTGATGCTGGCGCACGGGGTTAAACTATGGAGATTAAGACCATCCAACCGTAACAGACCATCCGTAGTGGCAAGACAACATCTTGTCCTACACGTCTTTCGATCAGGAGCATCAGCAGGGCTGGGGTTGACTGGTTTCCACATGAGCGTCGGTTTTGTTTTTATTGCCTCGGCCATATGCAGCATTTCTAATCCTCTGCCTCTCATCTTGTCCGCCTGATATCAAACCTTGTATTGTACCTTGAGAAATCACCAGATCTCTTTGGCCAAGAGGAATATGTCCTGGGCTCTTATTGCAAAGCAAACTGTGGCCTATCTCGTTCAACCCACGGCCCCAATCTAGTTCCCACAGGAACGCTGAACCCAGATGCAAAAATACCAGAGCGCCTAGGCTTCTACTTTCTTATGTAAATACATGCTGCTGCTCACTTGATGGCTTGGGGGGGGCAGCGGCCGGCACTTACCGCCATCAAATATGGCCTTCTACCCAGGGGTGACGCATCAGTGGTCATTTAGGAAATTTAGGGATTACGGAAGCAACCTTGTTTCAAGCTTGTATTGTGCTGGTATCAGAATCGCCTTCGCAAAAACATTCAAGATTACAGAAAAATCTAGAAGTGCTATGCACGCAGAACACAAGCCACTAGAGCTTACCCCTGTGAAGAAACTGGCTAGACACAGGGAAGAGTGCAGTCGAGCCAGGCTTGTGTAGGTTGGGTCATGTGCCGCTGGTTTTTACTCAGTCTGCTCGGGTATGCTGATCAGCTCAGGCTAGGTCAAGTTAGAAGCTCCGGCTAGCTTGAACTCGCAGACGGCCCAGCCTGCCCACTGTGTGTGCACAGATGAGCGGTGCGGCCCCAAGAATCCTTCCGCTTAGCTGCGCTCAGTTGTGAAGCATCAAAACCAGCTGTGCCGATAACAACACCCTGTCTTTGCTTACCAACATACTGTACAGTGGACAGCACTAGAAGCAGTAGCAAACCTGAACAGGGCTTGCACCAAGACTTCCGGACATCAGAATGATCTTTTACAAAAAACGTTGGTGGCAGCGCAACTTGCAACAATACAAAAACAATTCAAAAAGCATGCTGGATTCTTGCTGACCGTGGCTCCTTCATGTCTGGGTCAGCACCAAAGTGCAGGAGCAACACAACCTCAGCTTGTGAATATCTTTCATGAATGAGTGCCTCGGACAGCGCACTCAGAGCAAATTGGTTGTCAGCTTGCCGTGCAGGGCAGCCGAAACACCAATGGCTGAAGTGCTAAGCTGAAGCAGCAAGGACTATCAAACGCAAGCTGCCTCAAAGGCGTGAATCTTTCATAACTTAAACGAAGAAGCCATGTCATAGTCGTCGCGCTCCGCAGCAAGGTGAAGAGGATATGTGACGGCAAAGCCCAGGTGAACTCGCTTAGGGCAGTTCACATCAATCCTCCACACAGCCATGCATCAACTCATGCGTGTGCTGTGTGTGCTGAGAGGAAATGACTCCACCATCCGCAGTCTTGGCAGTACTGCAAAATGATTGGAAGTTGATGTATGCAAAAGAGCTGCTTTTGAAACACGTTTCAAGATCAAGCATATGATGTCCTCCTGAATCCGTTCTCGACAAGAAAGTAAGCCACCTTCAGCTTCGCCTCAATAGTCGAGACTCGAGCCCCAATAGCGAAAGATTGACCTACTGATGGCGATCATCAACGACAAGCAAGCACAAATTGTTGCACTTTCCAGGGATAGCACTCGAGGACAAGAAGCCAAGAAGCACTCTTACAATGCTGACCCATGCTCTCCGACAGCCTGCGCCATCATCTTCCTGCGTCGCCGGATGATTAATTCTCGCTCCTTGCCTGGACCAGTCATGAGCTGCGCTGTCTGCTTCTGTCAGCATCTGAGGACGAGCAGGCTGCTTCTTGTTGCAAAGACTCGCAGCTGCATTTGGTGCATATTAACCCGGAAGTCAAACTGCTGACGACGCTACGCAAGGGGAAGCAAAGACATTGTCCGCACCAATGACTCTACATTTCTGGCCAGGTTTCTCGGATCTTCTGCCGAGCGCAGGTCTCTCACTACCACGGCCGGGGCCGGCATGGAACGCGGACCTTTCCTGCAGCATCCGCCCACAAGAGACAGGACTGGCGAGACGAAAATTCCCAAAACAGTGTTGCAAGGTGCCCACATTACTGCTTAGCCAATACCGCATGCCAAAAAAATCTTCCAATGCCTCAAATCATTAGCGAAAGCAAACGACAATGCTGCAAGGAGGCTTCAGCGCACTGCGCTGCTTGTGAGCCTTACACTGACAAGTCATGTTCTAAAACTGTGACGACTTGTTTTGCATGGAGCCCACTAGCATGTCAATGACCCGTACCGCTTCGTGTCCAGGCTTGCCACGTTATCAGAGTATCCTGTATCATGAATTTACCCATAGACTTCATGCAAGTGGCATGCACTGGAGAGGCCTTATCAGCGGCCGGCTCAGAAACCTTTCGACACATTGAGGTTGGAAGGATTGAGTTCCTCATCTATGCTCTCGCAAAGGCCACAACTGATGCCTCAGAGATGGAGGTGCTACGAACAATGTATATCACATAGCTACAAGAAAGACTGGTGTTAGCAAATCGTTGCAGCACACCAGTCCTAGCGTCCTAGCAGGCAATTCTGGCTTAAACTGTTCGTTGCTATATCACAAGCAGTGTTGTTTCGCTGCGGGATATCCAAGCCAAGCCATCGTGAACTGGTCTCAATTGGGATGTGGGAATCGCTGATGATCAGAAGTCTTCAAAAAAGACCTTGCAACTTTGAAGGAAGAGCAAGTCGTGGTGCAAAATACGTTTTCACCGTGGCCAATGGTTTGATGAACAAACTCTTCAACTTGCAGCAGAGGTGAGGTTCCGAATCCCAAATCCGTGAAAGCATTTGAGCAGCACTTACATTGCTGAGCCCAACTGGTGTGAATCGAAGAGCTCGTGTCAAAACAGAAAATCCCATAGGGCGGAGTCATCAGTCCGCCAGCAACATGGGGAGAGGACACTGACGGTGGAATTCGATATGTCTGTCTTGCATGAGTTCTCACGCCTAGTAGAAGCCCGAGCTTCACACGCACGAAGAGTGAGTGGCAGCAAGCAACAAAGCGATCAAGCAGCCAGGTCACCTGACTTTGGCGGCCGCAGCGCCAAAAGTCGATGAACATAATAAGAGGGATGAAGCTTTGATTGTAGACTGTAGATGCTGTAGGTCATGTGTGTTTGTGGTCCGGTTGACAGATGAAATGCGCTTGCAAAGATGCTCGCAGAAACATGGCCTGCTTCAGGTGTGCCATGTAATGTCCACACAAACATAACCGTAACTACAAAGGCAATAGGCAGCTGGTAAGCCCATGCCTGGCAGCGTCGACATAGGTAAGCGTGTTAGCTGGCTACACACAAGCCGTTCTTGGACACTGAGCTGAATCAGAACTGCAGGAGAAACACGACATGTGCAAAGCGCCTTGGAAAGCGTAAATGCAACTCGTACAGGACGAGCAAGATCACCTCAGTAAGGCCCTCCAACTTGATCGACGCTGCCTTCGGCAACCGCAAGTTTGGCAATGCATCACGGCAGCTTTGTTGAACATGCTTCTAGAATCCGTTTTTGCTTGGCCAATGCTAAGCCTGATCAGCTGAAACAAGCTTCACCAGGCAGCGAACAACACAAGAGCTACCAAGAGAAAGTCACCCCCACAGTCTCTGGCTCGCGTATCTGGGTCAAGCCACATCCTCGACTTCCAGATGATGATGCAATCTTCTTGGTTGCTGACAACACTTCCAACCAATACTCCAGCCGCCCAGCGTCGACAGTCCTGTCTCTCACATCTGCAAACGAGAGGCCAAAAAATTGACAAGGCCTTCCCATCATGAACTGGAAGGCACCGCTAAGAAACTGGCCTTCTCTAATTGTGTTGAGACTGAGACCAACCGCTACCCAGTCTACGCAGAGGCAAACGTAGAAGTCCTGAGCCCGAGCAAGTGGCAGCTTCTCTCCTGGCACAGATTCTGTGATACTGGCATCATGGCGTAAGCTTTAGCAAATGTCAGCAACAGCCCCGGACTGAAAAGAACCCGTCTGCAGTACCAGAAGTCTAGCATTAATGCTTTGACCAATCCCAGAAGCCGGACACGGTGGTGATTCATCACACTTGTTTGCCTGTTTTCGACCCTATCCGGATGCCTTGCTGCATTTTCACTGGCACGGCTTCCGCCAGCATGGAATGAAGATGATGCACAGAAGTACCTGTCAAGACACGAGGCATTGCAATACAAAGCCTGATTTCCGGCGACGTGTTTTCGATTAGGGGTTTCTATTCATTCAGCCCCCAAGTAAGCCTTTATTGCCTGCAGGGCTCACAAGCACTCTGGCAGAAAAGTCAGCTAACTACTCAGCTTCGCGCTGTGGACACTTCGCATGTCCATTTTCTATAGCAGTTTCGTAACCTGTTCGCTCGCCACACCTCCGATCTGATCAGGGCCTTGTCCATTCATGGCTCCTTGATGCTTTCGTGCAATGGTGAGGATGACTTGCTCGCGACACTTGGACAACATGCTGTCATGTCGAAGTGCTCCTACACTTTCAGCAAATAGGCTCTGATGAAAAAAGCCAGCTCTTGAGATCTTCAGGTTGAACTCATGAAATGCTCTGGCATGCCATCGATGGGCTGAAGCTGCAGCTAGATGTTGGCGCAGGCCTATGCAACGTGATCACTGTCTGCAACGCTGCCATGCTTGGTTCGTTGGCCGCGGGTTCATCGCCAATGGAACGTCCAGAATTTCAACGTACTAGAACTGTGCTGCACTGTTCTACAAGCTCAAGTAAACAATCTGAGCACCTGCCGTGATTCTGCTTCGTTTTGGCCACTCAAGCGGCGGCTATGCGTCATTGCAGCTTGTCATCAATCTGCTTCTGCAGCATCTTTAGCGCCTGGCATGCAAAGGACATGATCGTTGCTGCTGACGTCGTTCCTGTCGCTGTCGTCAAAGTCAAGCTGGTGCAAGGGCTGAATACACGAGAACAGGTACAGCTACTTTACCGGGGCATCCAGTACCACCTGTGATGCTGTGCTACCTTGCCTTGTAGCGGTTCTGCAATTTCAGGTTCCTCTGCTTCTCCTGCTCAACCTTTGCAGGCATGGAGCTGTCATGCAGCTCCAAATCAAACAAATCACCTCGAATCTGACTGGCGAAGCCGTGTCCCTTAAAGGGAATGTAAGAGGCAAAGCATTGTGCCTGCCTGGTCTCTCAGTTCCTCGACACGGCTCTCAATGGCCTCGGCATGACGGGTGCAATCACTTCACTAGGATCCCAGAACACGAGCAAACAGCTCCGTTGGCGTGAAGACGGCTCCCTTGAAAGATCCCTTCCATCTGAAAGTAACGGAGCCTTCTCTTCTCTGGCCCTCAGGGTCTGGAAGACCTCTGTCTCGATAGCAACGGTTTCCCGCTCCTGTGCAACAAAAGATTCAACAGAACAACAGGCCACAACCACAGCGCGCAAGGAGGAAATAGAGACAACCTCAGGGGACATGTTTCACCTACTCAGAACCATGATTTTACAAACCATCAAGATGGATCCTATATAATCTGGTTACATGAACCATAGAAGAATCGAGCCATAGAAGAACCCCCCAACTTCGATCCCATGGATGAGTGTCCAACCATGGCAAAGCCCCAACTTCGGCTCCTCGGACAGCTTGCGGATGTGGAGAAGCGCCTGGCGTGCTTTCGTCATGTAGCCTGGGCAAGGATGGCAAGGAGCTCACTGTCCAAGTGAATTTGGCCTGAAGGATTTGGGGCTCGCTGGGGTTGTGTTCCCTTCACTGTTGTCGAGAAGGGCCTTCGATTCATGCAGGCGCAAACGGCCCTGGATTGGCTTCTACGACGAGCTGAAAAGCGGCATCCCCTTTGTGCTTTAGGCTCCTCATACTGAGGTCCAGGAAGGTGATGAGATGCCACAAGAACGATTGCTTTAGGAACAGGGAATATCCTGTGTCCTTGGGCAGCAGTTTCCTTGCTCACAAGAGCCCTCTGTATCAGCATACCGAACGCCTTGCCTCTGTCAGTGTATTGTAGCACGAGCGCTGAAAGTGATGTAAGGGCAGCCTCCGAGCAGTCGCTCCATCTTCTCTTCAATCTTCTTGGACTTCTTGATCTCCTCCAATCTCATGATGTGCTGTGATGTGCCTGTTAGCTGCTGTGCAAGCACTTGGTTGCTCCATCCTTCTGATGGTTGGAGTCCACGATCTCGAACCTAAGTGTGCGAAACATGCAGCTGCCCTTGCACTGCACGAAAGCATGAAGGAGTCATGGGCTCTGACTTGTGCCTGGCGGACTCGATACGTTCCTTTCTCCCTAGTAGCCGTCCGTCCACGTAGCGCTTGGCGGAGGGCAGGAAAACCTCACAATTGCAGAACCTTCTGTGCCAAAGGATGCCCTGTGACCCTTGACCACTGCCAAGCTCCTGGCATAGGGCTCCGTGCTGGTACTCTCCTCGAAGGCCGCCTTGCCAGTCTAGCGCACTAAGTCCTTTTCCTTGCATGCTGTACTCAAGCACGCTTTATGCAGATGGTGTGAAGCCACGTGACCTCCTTTCAATATGCACTAAGACTATGCAATGCATCTCCATCGATAAGGTACACAGTCATCAAACATCTTCAGCCATGCCAACATCCCAGCTAGTTGCGTAGGAGCACAGCACCTACACAGTCACGCAGAGGGGAGCTGCCAAGTTGCCAGAAGCAAATGTTACTGTCAGACCCTCAATAGCCCAGCGTGGCTCGCAAGGCAAGCCATGCCAGATCGTAAGAATGATAGCAGCAAACGACTCTTCGGGCAAAGGACAGTGGTTCTCTTAACCAACTGCCCTCACAAAACATGATCCATCAGCCTGCATGGCCATCTCTGAGTTGTGACCTCCGCCAGCGTCCTTCAAGCTTTGCGCTGGGATAAGGCAATCTGTCTCGTGAACCGGTATTGCATGGCTGTGAAAGTTAACGTTTCACTGCTCACACGTCTACATCAAACATCTAGCACAGGTTCGAAAATTGCCTCAGAACGTATAAAACAAACATCAGCAGATGTTACTCCCCGAGCGCTCCATTCTTGTCTTACCCACCTGTGTCCTAGGTCCTGGCATCTATTTCTGATGCTGAGAACGAGAACCTGCTAGTGGACAAGATTGTCTTCGTGCGCCTGCGCAAAAGCCGCCAACTCCTCCTCCAAAAGCTCGCCCGCAGACTTCAACCTCAAAACATCCCGGGTGCAGTTCAAATTTATCAGCTTTTTCATTGTGTCAGCTATTCTGCACAAATTCTGACATTGGCCGATTCCTTTCCTGCAGGAAATCCGCTTCATCAGGAGCGCACTCCTCCAGGCTGAAGTCAATGCCGGCTGGAGGAGCCTGCCAATTGTCTGCCAGGCCACAAGGCCAAAAGGCAATAGCCTCAAGGACCCGGACGAACCTTCTTGGGAGGCTTTGCACCCTTGACGGGGAAAAGAACGGCATCGCGCGTCACCATGGCACCCATCTCCTGAGGATCACAACGCTTCCCAGCCCGAACTCAATCTGAGAGTATTGACTTCAAAAGCTGGCATCTCCCTGGCTCAGTCCTCGTGCAGCAAGGACTCAGCCTGCTGCAGCCTCACAAACTTCAACAGTGCTTAGCATCTCGCATCTCCGCAAGGTAAAACCTTCTGGAGCTGCAATGTTGGCACATAATTGCAGCTTGGAAGCAAATGCTTGGGCCCTTCAAGCACTGCGCCAGCTCCAGCCTGCAGGCTTGACACGGATTGGCAGGGCACTGCTTTGAACTCAACGACGTCAGCATCAGCCGTTCTTGGGATTCAAAAAAGACCTCAAGGCCGCATTGAAAGGATTGCGCACGCCCAGCAGTCCCGTTCTGTCTAAGCAACTAACATGCTGAAGTCCTGTGATGCTGAGCTCTCGAAGATCATCATCTGCGTCTGCACCTTTTTCAATGTGCTTGAAAGGCTCCACAAGGTGTGGAACGATGATTGCTCATTCTGGCTTCTTGAACCCTTTGCATCCCTCTGCGGTGATGCAAGGGCAGTGCCGTTACTTTTGGTACGTTGCGTGATGTCAAAAATGGCTGCTTGGGAAAGACTGCAGGCTGTCAATGTGATCCTCCAATGCTATGCCAATGCAATCATACCCCTTTACTTAACCCTGAATTCATACAGGCTAGAAACCTAAAAATCGCTTGCAACTCTGAACCTCTAAATCAGAACCCCAACACTTGGCTGAAATCGCTCAAATGCCTAAATCAATCCTATTTGAGCCCAAAGCCCTGACTGAGCCCCTGCAGAAGCAACTCCGCCAAATGAAATGGGTGCACTTCTGCTGAGCTCCACACAGGGCGCGGCAAACCCAGCTTCACGGGCTGGCTTTGCTTCTGCCGCTCGATCTGCAGAGTTCTTTGCAGCATATCGCTGCAAGACAACTACGGAGCAGCGAACAGATTATTGTCCGGCCTCTAATCTTTTTTGCTCTTCTTGGGCACGTCTCTTGTCAGCATCAGCAGCATCCTCCTCTAGAGGCCTGGCTCGTCTCTAACTATCATGCGAGCAGACGCCAAGCCTTACATGCACTACACTCCTTGGGAGGGCTTGCTGAAAACAGGCAGACCTGCAATAGGCGGTGCAAGACTGATCTAAGCCCCCGTCGCTTGGGTGTCAGCTTCCTCCTGAGCAGCACAAGCAGCAACTGTCTTGGATTCGTACACTGTCGCACTTGCCCCACCGCCATGGATGGGAGCTGATAACTACATTTTGCCTCCTAGCTGAACCTCCATGTCAACAGCTGCACTTACTTTTCCGAACTGCCGTACCTCCATGAGGTCCGGCATCGAAATCTCGACTTCGTTCATTGGAGCTGGCAAGCTGCCCAACCTTAGCAGCGAACAGTCTAGCAGCTGTGTTTGTGTGGACAGGGATCAGAATGTCATGCCATAGATGAAATGTAGTTTGGCCCCTTTGTGCTGCATGCCTTAATTGGCTCGTACAGTAGGTGTGTGTGGAGGGAGGGAGAACAATTCGCTGTCAGTCTCCGCAAGCAAGTTTCTTCAATTCCTGGACCATCCGCGATGGTCTCCCTGGGGAAATTTCATGTGTCATGTGACTGCAGCTGATCAACGCCATTGCAAGGCAACGCGTCCAGAATGCACATGGTGCATGACCCTCTACTTTTGCAGCTTATCGTTTCCATTATGAAGTCAGATAGCTCAAGTTGGCACCAGGATCGGACCGAAGATAAGATAAGCGTGCCAGACTGAGGTAAGGCTGTTCCACACCCGTGCCGGTGTGGTATTGAACGATGCTACAGCGATATACAGCGATGATACGGGACTAGCTGATCGAACTGCAAAGCCCTCAGAACCGGCTTCGAGGCCTAAAGTTCTGGTGCTAAAAGGCAGCGAAGACGTGAAAACAGGAAAGGTCAGCGGTAGAGTAAGGTCCTAATGCTTGGATTGGATGGAATCCTCAGCCTTCACTCGCGCCTGATACCCTGCAATCCCGGGCAACCGCGCGCAGCTTGCATCTGCATACGTTGGTTTGCCCTTGGCTCCAGGACGTTTCTGCCAACTGCATGGAAGTCTCATTGCAAGCTGCCTTCTGTCTCAAGTGTGTTTGCGTGAAAAACGCTGAAACACCAGATCCCTTAGGAGGAAACTTTCGGATTCTGTCCGGCATCTGCTCCATCTCCTCACCGCACCAGGAACGCTAGAAAACTCAACTCAATGCTGAGTTAGAAATAACATGGCCCAAGCTAGAAATCCCTGGCAAGCAACGCAGCCTCATCCTGGTTCAAGGCCAGCCCGTCACGCAGACCCTTACCAGCCTGGAAAGGACCAAGCATTGTCCTTGACCTGCACCTCAAGAATCCTCTTGGTTAGAAGCCCTCTGAGTTCCAAGCGGCGCCTCCTGAGCCAGGAGTGGCGCCTATAAACTGCTCAAATATGCCCAGCTCACAAAGCGGCTGCAGCGCCAAAGCAGCAAAAACCGTGCCTCCCGGCCCGGGCGTCTGTCCAAGAAGTGGGTTCCTCGGATACATTTGAGAGACAAGATACTCATCTTTTTGCGTGGATTGCTTTGGACGGCTTTTGGTTTTGCGGGCAAAAGGCGGTGTGAGGCCAGCCGTCGCATTAGCACGGAGCCCAGGCGTCTGCGCCAAAGGATTCGGGGTTGCACCAGGCGTGGCCCCAGGTGTCGCACCTGCAGGATGGACGGGACACCCCCGGACACCAAATCTGTTCGTTAGGACAAGCGGTCCCTTCAAAAAAATAAAAATCTGGCATTGAGCCATCGCTTGAGAAAAAAACGTTCCCAGCAACAGCGGGTCCCGCCCGATTCGCAGGACAACTCTCTAGCAAATACTTAAAACTCTGCATGGCTTTAGTATACTAGAATACATCCCCTCAGCTTGCTGAGGGTCTGGAATCGGTGTTGGACATTTTGCAGATCTCAGTAATCATAATGGACTCTGACCCCGGCTCCAGGGAGTGAGGTTTAGAGTTAGGTTTTTTTTTTTTTTTTACAACCTTTCACAGAGTTACAAGCGCCGGGGTTAACACAC